>JAZGTJ010001518.1:0-54753 GCA_036877575.1 Botia almorhae | reverse complement strand
AATAAAGAACTACAAATAGACACTAAAATAATCACGGTCATTAATCAGTGTTAAAGTTCTTATCCCAGGTAGAGGAACTTCCTAACACATTCCTAACACACGGAAGATGTTTTTTGGGATTCCTGGATTGGGAAACAGATTGGACATCTGAAAAATTCATGGACAGCATACATGTGTTGAGAAGCCAGAACCAAGAACAACACTGAATCAGTGAGTCACTGAATTTAACTCGCCTCTATAGGAAATCTGCCAAAGACACACATTTAAACATCAAATTCAACTGCTTTAAAAACATCATGCACTTTTACGCTGATCTGCAACATTCTCTGTATGATGAGCAACTTTATATGTAAGCAACATAAACCTTTTTAAGTAAACAAAATCACTACGGCCTAATGTTTGCGATGAATAACAGTGTGAAAGCGTCTGATTTCAGCTGGTCTGATCAATCCTGAGGGAGTAAGTGGAGGATGAGAGCTGATGTAAAGGAAACATCTGTTGTGTGACCTCGTCCGCTCTGTGGTGTGGGGGTCTCTGTAGATGACGTGTCAGGGTCTGTCAGGTCTCTGCTGTCCTGCACTGCCCCCTGCTGTGCTCACCTCTCTGTAGCCTCAGCATTTCTTATGTATTTTAAACCAGAGAACCTCTAAAATCTTCAGAACTCAACTAAGCAATCAACAGAAAGAACCAATTCAAAGTTATGGTGTGAAGCAAATGTTTGCCAGGTCACGTAAATTCATTTGTTGCCTAGAATCACACATTGGGCAACAGTGGAATGGATGTAAAAGAGGGTCGATGCAGTAATTTTGATGAACAGCATTTGTTCTGTGTCGTTTTTAATACGTGTGTGTTGCCATACGTACAGTCAATTTTTTGAACTATTTATATAAACACTGTACAAACAACACTCCTAAACACTAGTTTTTATGTTTATTTATTTCGATTTGGATTTTTGCAATGGAGCAGATTTCAGGTTCGCATCCAAGACAAAACGTGAAAAAACTCCACACAATGTGGCAAAACATGAACATACCTCATAGGGAAACGTGGCCTCCAGCAGAAGTTCATGAAGCATCTTCTCGGCCAGCTCCTGACTGCCGACATCAGAGACGTAATGAAGAACCAGCACCTCGTCCTCCAGGAACCTTCCATGACTGGCCATGGAGCGCATGGCCACCTGGAACTTATTCTGCAGGTTTAGGCTCCTGTCAACCTTAGTGAACATCATGAGGACATGGAAGTGCTTCGTCCTCGGTGGTCTCCCCTCCAAATCTTCTCTAGTTCCTGTCCTGCTTTCTGCATGTCCAGACCTGATGTCTAAAGAAAGATCTGCATCCTCACGGTTGGCGTTGTGACTCGCTTCCTTGATCCGTTTTGTGGTGCTGGAGAAGTTCTGCTTTTCTGAGCCGAAGTAGTAGAACGCTACAACTGCCATGGCTGCAACCATGAGCAGCAAGATCTGATAAGATCTAAACGTACTGATCCTTCCCATGGTGACCGATAGCACCCGCAGGACATCCATGGCTTCACCTCGACATCAGGTCAGGATGCTGGTCCACTGCTTTGTTGAAGGACAGAAGAGTTCCTTATCCCCGATCATGACCTGTGTGCAGGATAAATCATCTATGACATCTGTTCACGAGACATGAAGACAGACACTGTGCATCTAATGAGTCAAAGTGTTTTCTAAACTCTACCCATACCGCTGACAATTTTGAGTTATAAGAATGTTCCAAAAATGGTTATAAACGTTATGTATAATGTTAAACTTTAGGAACGTTCAAAACGTTCAATTTTTTTAGATGTTGTATTAACGTCGTTGCTTAATTTTAAGTATTATTCAAACATTTTTAATTCAGTAACGTTTTAAAACATTCCACTGCTTAAAAATAATGTTTTTGAAATGTGTACAAAAACAGTAGAACAAATGTTCTACTAACGTTACTGCAAAAACATTTTTGATAACGTTCAGAGACCGTCAGCCAACGTTCTGAAAACATTCTCTGTTAGCTGGGTAACCTGAACCCCAAGCCTAACCCCCCCCCTGAAATCATGACAGGTTTAATGACAGATAAAAATGGTATACAAGTGCCCAACCTAGTCCTAAACTTAATTTTAACACCAGACCCCAAACCAAATTCTACAACCAAATTGATATCAAATACATTTTAAGATCAACAATGTTGATTCCAGAATCCTGATCTCGTTTATCTGATGGCACCACATTTGACAGATCGGAGTTGAATGTTTTAAGTGAATATTGACTATAATTTCAATCTGCTATCATATTGCGTCCTCAAGCTTATAAAGCACGGGTCCTGCGAACCTATTTTGTGACGCATTTATGACGCGTTCTTGTAATCGACAGGACGGACCTGGTTCCCATTTACTTATAAGTATAAAGCGGGACCGGATATTTTTTGAAAATGACGTGTACAACAATATAAGGGCACATAAATGATGCCATAATATTTTCATATTAGCGTTTGTTATGTGTTTCTTTAAGGATTATGTAAGCCTAAACCCATGCATGCAGGTCACATGACAACGACAAGCTTGCAGCCTGTTGTAAGACATGTAAAGTCGTGCATCTACTGTACTGCACGTTCATGCGTTCACTGTATACGCATGCATCTTGCTACATCTTCACAACATTACAGGGAAAAAGCAGTAATTGCAAACACATGGTCGTATCGGGTCACTTACCGACGTCGTCACATGATGCATTAAGCGACGCAGAGCGAATACTTCACTGTTAATTCAAGTGAACCGTGCAACAGTCGAGCGTGTGACGACTGACAGGAAAGTGCGAAGTTGCTAATACTGACATGCCATACACTTACCGGAAGTTCAGCATTTCACAGTAAAAGACTCGATCTCACGTTGTAATCAAATATATTTTGTTTGCGTGTATTTAATAACAGCGCCGCAAGAAGTGTAGGAGGATAAAAGCAAAATGATAAGAATGATAAGGACAACGATTTTTTTAAATGTAGGTTTAAAATTATTTGTCGTATAAACATTAAAAATATACGTGCATATGTAAATTTTTTATTTTACTTTGTATTTACACTGTGCAGAACCTTTCACAATATGACTTTTGTTGTTTATTTGTTTCCAGACAAACACCTGTAACGCAGCGGCGATCTTTAAAGCAAACATGTAGCCACGACGTTACGCTGTCAGACTCACATAAATCCTTCATGCATATTCTGTATAGTTTCTCATTTCTGTTTTTGTCTTTTTACGTAATTACCTACTTTACCTAATTACCTTTATGTCTATTATTACTCTTTTTTTATGCGTATGTTTTGAATTAGGTTACTAAATAAAGCATTTGTTTATATGAAGCTGTGTACGTGTAAGCTCTCTTCTTGGACTGAGACCTGACATACATATTTAAGGCAGTAAATAATGTCTGTTTGTCTGTGACAAACAGGCCATATAAAAATAAAAAAAGCCCTTTTATGGCTTTGTCAACATACCACTGTGTAACAAATGTACATTCATATATGCACTTTTCTTCATGTTTTTTTATATTTACATACATTTTTACACGTACATTATATAACAGTTTATCTAGAGAAACTCTAATTTTCTTTTACTCTCACTACGCGAGACACATCATCAGTAAGAAGCAGGAAAGCTGTTTTTTTTATTCTCTTTGTTTTAAATATGTTTATTTGTACATAGTCACATAACACTCAAAATATTGAAGACAGACTGGATACAAAGCTACTTCTGAACTGAGGTGCACGATGAAAGCAAGTTAAAACTGAACAGGACGGTTTGTAACTGATGGTGGTTCATAGATGGTTTCGGGCCAAAGATCCCTTTACAACTACAAATAAGCAACAAAAAATATTTGGGCGACTTTCCACTTTTTTTTGCCTTTTATGTTCTTTAATCTCATGCAAGGAGGAAAAGAGGTAAAGAAAAGCATTTGGCCCGCTATATGATAATGGTGACAGTAAAGAAAATGATATTTTTGACATTGTACAGTAAGTCAATATGGAAATGAGTACAATGTGACAGCAATACAGAGAGAGAAATGTAACCACTCGAATCGAAATAGCAGTTTGACCTTCTGTTAAACAAAATCTTCAATATTGTTCTTTAAACAGTATTTACATGCTAGCAAATACATTCCCCTTTGAATTTAAATGGTCTTTCTCTCTTTATATTGGTGTAGTAGGGTTCCTAACTAAAGCAAGTGTCTCCTGACCAGACCTATAGACGTTTGCGATCAGTGTGAAATAGTGAACCCGCAGTGCTGTGTAACACAAAGACGGTTCCGAGTTATGAAATTCAAGTACAACTGAAACGTATTAAACATTTGAACTGTCATACAAAAGACTCCGGAATTTCTGCATCGCGGTTTTTCTGTTTGCGAGTCATTAAACGATAAAAAAAACCTATTGATCGCATTCAACATTTTTGATTGGGCTTTTTACCGGGTCCAGCCCAAAATCTGTATCCTGTACAGACAGATTAACAGAACGTGCATTAAATGGCTTTAGGAGAGCGAACATAGCGCTGCTTACAAAGACTAACTTGTGCTGCAGCTGATCTCTGTATCAGACTGTATGACAGCATGTAGCATTATTCTGCTTAAAAACACATGCAGGAGACTAAAGCGTCCGTCTGAACTGAAGGCAATGGTAGAAAGCACAGAAAATAAAGAAATACTGCCAAGTGTACACGTTTGCAAAGAGCTAACCTCTTTTATAGCAAATGAATGCGTACATGTAAACTACTACAGCAGCGTGTCGTACTCAGACACGCTCACAATTAACGTAGTAGAAAACAAATGGCTTTCGCTGATGATTTGTCTTTACCAAAAGAAGAAAACTCAAATGCGGCTCTTTCGGATTGTATTGTAAAAATTACATTGTCTTCAGCTTGTCCGACGTACATCCATCCCAAGCAAACGGGGACATAAGACACACTGACTGACCTTTTTCAGGTGGTAACGCAGGTATGATCAGACTCCTGTAATGTCACATACAGGGTCACACCAAAAAACATAACCCAAACAAACAGGAAGTGGCGTGTGAAAGAAACAGCATTCAAGGGTTTTTCCACCAGTAGCTATATATCCATTTAAATAGCACGATTGCACCTAACGTATAAAATATACATTTTTCACAGCTTCAAAGTAATGCAGAAAAACATGACAGATGTCCATCAACGGGAACTTGGATTTAAAGAGTCAAGATGGGTCAGAAGGAGAACGGGTGGATCTGTGCCCGACACAAATCTTCAAATACTTCGGCGAGATAATGCTGACAAATCTGGGGTGTTATTTGTTTGGATACGGCGTGTCTGGGACCGGTAGCTCAGTGGTTTAAGACGCAGAAGCTAAGGTCCAGAAAGCAGGTAAAGGACGCAGCTTCTAACAAACACTGTCCTTACTGCCCCAAGGCAAGGCACTTAACCTGACTCAAGAGGGCGCTACTGTTTCTCCAAACCGATTCAATCAGAATACATTGCTAGTTCATTTGTGCAAGACGGTGGAGGGATTTTTCAGAATACATTATCCTTAATTGGACATGATTTGATATCTTGTCTGATTAAAGATTTTGCGTTTGTGTCTCTCTGTGCAAGAGAAATCCTATAACAACTGAGACATCCTCCACTCTATAACATTCACTGTACATTATCCACTGTGTATATGTACACACATATATATAAATACATATGCAGGTATGTATATAATGTATATGTAGTTATACTGCACTGTACTGTAGCGTCATTGGTAAACTGTTTTACCAGTGTCATCCTCTCAAAGCATTTAAAAGCCATTCGACCATCTAAAAACATCCATTTCGTCTATAGATTCTTTCTATATACTGAACAACGACGTAGCACCATCTTGCTTAATGCTTCCTTCTGCACCGAGAACTGCACCAATGACAACAAAGGCTAACAGGAAATGTCAAGCCAGCTTTAGTGTAGTGGAAAACATGATTCCAAGAGCACAGGGCTACGGTGATTCAACGGCAGGGAGGAAAAACTGGTTCTTAAGAGCATGAGAACTTTTTTCCTGTGGCATGCATGGGCACGTGGAGGAGAAACTACTCATTCATACCATGTGAGTGTGTATTAAGGCTTCATCATCTGCGCTCTCGTCTGGTAGGACAATCATTAGTCAAGCACACTGGACGAAAACAAGAAAACGCAGAAAGCTGCTGCAGATCATCTGGATTCCTCTGGTGTTTTACACACTGGAGTCAAACAAACATGAATTATCTTTAAGAAGTGGATCTTCAAATATGACCTGACTAGCAATGACTGGTCAGTTTGGGATTATCGAAATTAGCCAATTAAAAACGCTAGTTGTCTTTCGCGTCAGTTCCACGATCTGTCGCCTTTGATCACTCTCCATTTTTAATTTTTCGAATTTGATATTTTGAGTAAATACTTGCACGAGTTTAGCATTTCTGTAGCTAGCAACTCAGGGTCACAGGTTCGAATTCCAGGGAACGCAAATGTATAAAAAGTAAATGTAGTACGTTATATGCGTATTAAAACACAACCCGGGTTACTAAAAAGACAAAATGCCTTTGAAACAGTTGAAAGACAATTGGAGGATGAATGCGTAGTGCTACTATGAGGCCAAAATGCGAAAGCACGTAAATTCGTAATAAAAACGAAAATAAAAAGGTCTTCACGTCCAGTGCATAATAAGGTATTCCGGCTATCGTTATAGCTCGCTGTGCATATAAAGAACAAACAAAACCAAAAACATCCATCTGTTATAAAGGCCCTGTGCAGTCAAGTGATCTCAAAGAACAGGAGTACAATTTAACACCAGGACAAGAATCAGCACCATCAGTTTCTTACTGCTATGCCTCCACCGGCTGTTAGGGGATTCGCGTTGGTTTTGAAAAGGCCAGTTAGCAGACCAGGAAGTTTCATACCCTGTTTTTTTTAGTGTTTGCAGAGGTTCCGTGCATAGAAGGCATTTGTAGTTTAAAACAGGAAGACATGGGCGTCCCCGCGAAAGCTCCTGAAGATGCAGATCGTTCTCCTCGCGCAAGATTTGTTTTGCCTACAAACAAAACCGAATATGTACTTATAATAACAAGAAGTAACTTTCCAGGAAAAGAGCAGCATGGCGGGGGAACAGAGAGAGGAAAACTACAGGTAATAATGTACAGTAGCTCTGAACAATGACGGGCAAAAATCCATACAGGTGCCTCAAATGGAGGAAACAAAAATAGGACTTCAAAAGTTCTGGGTTGTTTTAGTGCTCTGAAGGTCATTTGTACATGAGGTTTGAGTGCCAGGACGCCCCATGGCACAAATCGGGCAGTGCGTCCAAGAAACAGGGTCAAGTTTCTGCCCATAACTCGACTCTAAGTTCCACCAGTGGGCTGGGATCGGCTTCGATTCAGTTCTGAGCATGATGTCGAATAGTGTGAAAAATCCAGTCCATCTTGGTGGTCCATCCGCCATGGTGAGCGTCATTCATCTGCTTCATAAAATAGTCCAGGGCCTCCTGCTCGGTTTTGTCAAGCGCCAGGGTCTTGCGGATGTAAGCGATGTCATCGAAGGACTGCAGCTCTGGCATGCCTGAGCCCAGCATCATGGAGAACAGGTTGATGAACAGATTGGCGTGCTGTCTGATAGCCAAATACGCCTTATAGCACATCTCCTGAAACCTGCAGGGGGCGACAGAGAGACATGTTTACCTCCAGCTATCCTTTTGACGACTTAAACTGTTTTGCAAGATGATTCATTTCAATATATTATAATAGTAATATGTCAACATTTTCAAGACAGCTATTTTGCTGTAAACATTAATTCTCTCTGGCCATGTAAAGTCTTAAAATTCATAACATAAACAATAAAAAAATTGACTTTATAACACTATTTAAGGCACATTCATGGTTTTATTGTAACATTTATTTTACTTATATAACATTATTCAAAACAACTCTGAAACAACTTTACTTTCTAGATGATGTCACCAATCCACATTATTTTTCAGCCCTTCCCTTCTAAACATCTGGCTCTTTTCTGGTATGTAATACCCACTTTTTATAATCCAATGAATTTCCGAACGATAATATCAAGCCACCCTCCATTTGTCTTTTGTACTAATTTCTAATTTCCTATATAATTTTCTCAACTCAGGAATACACTAAAATAGAATAAAATACTGTATTCATCATAACAGTATACAGCTATAATATGGTGCATATACAAGAAAATGTCATGAATTTTAAAGACCAAACACCTACTAAAAACGTATTTGTATGACCTTTAAAATGTTTGTCTAAAGCATGTCCCTGCACATCATTACATTTGCCTAGATAGACACAAGAAGGACACGCACATACCTACACTACAGAATAAAGACCCACAGAAACAAACATCCACTCCTGTGAGACACACCAACAGAGAACAAATTCAGGTTTTTCTGAACCCTTCTTTGAACGGCACTCTATCTGTCCTGATTAAAACGGAGATCTGTTCAACAGCGGAAGTCTGGAGCAGAGGCCCGGAAACTTGGCAGGCAGTTTGCTGTCAGAGTATTGTTGAAAGAGGAAGGGCTGCTGGGACTGGGGCCCAAGTGGCCCATTTTAAACATATGAAAGCCTCGATTGTTCCATTCAATCTCTAATTGTCTTGGATCGTTAGCTGGCTGCCAATTACTACTTTCATGTCTGAACACACGGGGGATTTGTTTCTTTTCATACACAGGAAAATAGTTACACACACCTCTCAAACTCTCTGGTTTTAGTGCACTCCTGGGTTCCTCCTTTGCTGATGACTATTAAGAAGTCTTGAGTTAAAACGAACGGCACTCGCTCTCGTTTGTAGCCAAACTTCTTCTTCTTGTGGTCCAAAAAGTGACCGAAATCTATATGAAACAGCTACAGAGGGCAAACGAAGAAAACGTGTTAATTTGAGGGTATCAGTTCTGATGAACATTTTATCAACGTTAAAGCATAGATGGAGATGGGTTTCACACCTGCCCGTCGTCCTTCACCATGATGTTGCTGTTGTGTCGGTCACCGATGCCCAGAATGAAAGTGGCCACACAATAGCCGGCACATGATCTTGTGAACAAGTCGATGGCCATGTCGTACCTACAGACACAGATGCATTATAGACAGATAACAGATATAGATATATATACTTAAGGGTTATGGTTGTAATGAATCTATAGGTCTAACCTATAGCTCTAGTTAACTAGTACTTACCCCAGCATTACCCAAGTGATTCACTTCATAGAGAAAGCAAAACTAGTGATAGGTCAACATATATCAGCCTGTCTGTCTAGGTTGTGGCATCAACCACAAAAAAAAAAACTCATATTGGTCGACTACCACATTTAGGCTTAGATTTAAGCCTTTGACAGATGTTTTCGTCCAAAGAGAATTACGGCGCATTCCAGCTATACATTTATCAGTATGTGTGTTCCCAGGGAATCAAACCCACAACCTTTTGCACTGCTCTACCAATGAATAATCGACTGAGATTCGGTGATCATCATTTTACATTTACATATTTGGCAGACGCTTTTATCCAAAGCGACTTACATTGCATTATGCTATACATTGTTTCTGAGTATGTGCAATCCCTGGGATCGAACCCATGACCGTGCCGTTGTTAATGCCATGCTCTAACCACTGAGCTACAGGAAAGCTCACATCACTCACATCTCGCCCTTGTTCTTGTCCTTCAGCCACTGATGCAGCGTTGTACTGTTGAACTGCAGCGCCCCCTTTAATCCTCCTTTACACTGAATCTGCATGATGGTGTGAGAACTTCTCACCACCTCGATCAGACCCACACAGTCTCCAATAGAGAGGCAGCCATAGGGGAGCATCCTGTGGCACAAACAATGTGAGAAATCTCTTCTGGCTCAAACTAGGACTGAATTTGTTGTAACTGAGAACTAAGTGTCCTTATAAGTTCTCATTAACTCATATATTAGTTCATATATTCTTCAGGTTTATTTGTACAACCTTTCGATCTTTAACATCTACACCACACGTACCTCAGATCCAGCCCCTGATTTTGCCAAATGTTCTCCATTATCCTGATGATCTGCAGGGTCAGCATGTCCTGCCGCAGGTCTAAGTGAAGACAGGGGTGGAAAAACGTACGTCAGTTTTGTTTATATAAAATAAGGGTACTTGCAAAGACATGAAAGAAAACTGTCGGACCGTCTCCGTTCTTGAAGATGATCTCATTGTTCTGGAAGAGAAGTTCGGACATTATGTCAGGATTCTCCCAGTTTAACCACAGTGGTCTCTTGGCGGAGGACATGATCCTGCAATCTTCAAGTCTGCCGCGCGAACACAAAAAACAAGCCACGGATCAAACTCAACTGGAAAAGATGTTTCGGTAGAATCTTTTAAATGTCACTGCGTACGTTCCCCGCTAAGTGAGAAAACATTTCCTCAGCTGCGACTGCCGAGTGGCGCGTGACACTCACCGCAGGTTGCCGAGCTGGTGAGCGGGGTTCAGCGGAGAGGTGAAATTTTGGAGGGCATCCATGTAGTCTGGTCTTCTCATCTGCTCCACCAGGAACTTCATTTGAACCTGAGAAACAAAAAGACATACTTTTTTAAAGGCCGTCAGCTAGCTAATGATTATTCTGATCTTCAGATTTTGACCGATGACAAACGCGGGAGGAATGTGTCCGGGAAACCTCCGGCGGGTGAGGCCAAATTCCGGCTGGTGAGGCTAATGGCAAAGAAACGAAATCCTTCGCCTTTAAAGGCAGCGCTGCTGATCTTTTCTGGAAACGTTTTTTTGTTATGCTGGTTTAAAGTCTCTTCACATTCTGATACTAATTCAGTCTGAATAAAAGGACAGGATGATCTACATGCCTATCAAACTATGTATTTGGATACCACTAGATCACTCTGAATAGTGGGATCTTACGCTTGCAAATCTGGCTTCTATTACTAGCCTCTTCCAAATTGCCTATCCTGCCTTCAGGTTTATCACATTAAAGTGTGATGTTTACGGTAATGCCTGAATGCTTTAGAAGATGAGGCTTCTTCAGTAAGTCTAACGTTACGTTTAAAAGCTTACGTTTCACTTAATAATGAGTGTAATGAGTGTGAAGTCTCTCCACTCTAACCTTACATATCAAACTACCCGCCTTCTTTAAGTAAGGTCAAAAGATCATGGGCTGAGTTTACCTTCTGAGTTTCATCCTTCTTCTCCTGCTTGAGAATGTCTGTGAGGTTGATGAGCTTCTCCATGGCTTCCACCTGCCTGCTCAGGTGCTTCAGGTACATGCCACACGCCCGGCAGTATGACTCCAGCAGCAGACCGAACCGCTGGCTCACGGTTTTATTGTGCATCTCTGACCTGCAACCCCACAAAATATAGCTACAGTTGTCTGGTTTTGAGCGGATGGTCACAAGTACAACGACACAGCAACACAAACCATAGAAAATATCTAAGCAAAATACTCAAAAACCACAGATTTTATGTCTAGTCCAGTGACATAATTTACAGATTGCAAGACTGCAGCATTTGTTGTCCTTTTTATATTACAAGAACTGGCAACGCAGCTCTTGGTAAATCTAAGAGGGCTTATGCCACAGAAGTTCTCACAATATAAACGTCATATTAAAAAAAGAACCAGCATTAAAATACTTCACTGACACAAAAACTTTCATTCGTTGTTTGTAATCCAGCCTATCAAAGTGATGGATGACAATTATTTGTAGCACAACCTCTGTGAACCTCTGATGGCCTCAAACCATCATGGTAACCATCAAGCCACTGTTTAAAATACCCCAGCAGAACACATAACAACATGTTTAGACTTACTTTAAATGCCAAAAGAAAAAGTGTCCAATCCTCTGGTTGGTAAGAGCTTTTTTCAGCAGAAATCGTACCAGAGGGTTGTCTAGATACTGCTCATACTTCAAAACCTTAGAGGGGATCCAAAAAAAGAAGGAAATCTAGAATCAGAATTCTCAACATTTTGAAAACAGCATGTAAAAATGAGAGGGCGTTTCTCATGGCAACTGGCAACTACATTCCTGGCAACTGGCAACTACATTCCATTCCGGTTAATGAGAAATGAATCAGTTTTACCTGAACCAGCTGAATGAGGTACTGAGAGAGTTTATCATCAGTCAGATACTTCTCAAGGCACCGAACTGCAAAATCTCGGATCATTGGATCAGGATAGTTACAGTCAAGCAGCTCCATGGCTTGTTCTGGCTTTATCGCGGGCCAGTCTTTAAGAAGGCAATACATCTGTGCAACTTCATCTCTAGAATTCCACTTCACCGCCAGCAGAATCTTTGGCAGGATTTCCGGTATATTTACACAATACTGTCTGGAGTAGACAAACAAAGCCAGTTTAAGCCAAGCTTTGTTGTCTGTGCACGCTGCATTTAAACGAGTACCAGAGGGGGTTGCTAGGTTACCTGTGTCTCCATAGAAAGTCTTTCTCTTGCTCAGTGATCTCAGAAAGTGGGTCCCTGTTGCTCAGCTGCCGAAGTTGCTCTATATCTGCCTCCGTCATGGCGTGGTCTCGCGCCAGCCTACTGCTCTGTGAGTCACGAGAACAACTTCATTAAACAACCACAAACTAATTTCACAAACAAACAAGGAACGTTAGAGAAACAAACATTTTCAGAATCTTCACAGCAACAGGTAGCAATTTATGCGCCAGTTTCACGCACTGATGTATAATCCTTCACTTTAAATCAAAAGTTGTTAAGCAGTGGTGTACGCTTCTAATGAGCTCACAAGTCTCTCTTCATATTTAAAACACCAGGTTTAATTGCCAGATTCCCAGTGAAATGCTACACCACACACAAACCTGCAGCATCAATTAAAGAAGTGGCTGTTGCCATGGTAACGGAGCTTAACGGCGACCGCCCACCGTTTCAGTTGTCTGCATGGGTTCCACAACTATATCAAATATATCGCAGAACACTGCCGTGCTGTGGGAAAAATTACTGGCAGATATTCTTTCAGGGTTTTTTTTGCTTTTAGACTCCTGAAATAGTGAACAGTCACGGCCGAGACAATGACCAGACTGGAGAAAATGAGTGAGGCGTTTCTCCTCTTCCTCTGGGCTTGTAAACACTATTAATAGTACCAGGAAGAGTGTGGCTATGATTAATTAAGTAGGATGTGTGTCTGTGAGCTCACCTGTCCAGACTGGCAGTAATTGTATCCCATCTCCCTGGATATTATCCAGTTAGCATGATCTTCAATCGTGGCCATGTCAGGATACTTGACAGGAGAGCTGAAATAGTCAAACTCCAGCTCAAGGCATGGGGTTTCCTGGAGAACAGAACACAAGCACATTAATACAGAGACTCAATGTACCTTTACCTAGATGGTGAAAGCACATTAGTTCACTTAGATAACTAACATTCCTGAATGTAGTATTAAGAGGAAAGCTCATTTTCATACTTGGGTGAATTATACTTTTATGGTCGCTGATGTTATACTTCTTTGTTACACACATCTTTTACTTAAAAATGAACACAAAATGAAAGACACCAGCATGTTGTACAGACAGCTTTGAGCAACCTTATTACAGAGCAATCTTATTACAGCTGATTAAAACCACCATATAAACAGCTTAGTTCCAAAAGAGGTTGTGTGAGGTAAAAGAGGCTGTGTGAGGTAAAAGAGGCTGTGTGAGGTAAAAGAGGCTGTGTGAGGTAAAAGAGGCTGTGTGAGGTAAAAGAGGCTGTGTGAGGTAAAAGAGTGTGAGAGCAAACCTTGTTAGGATTGGAGCCTGTGACCCCGATAGGGTTGAGAAGGTCTTCTAGGCCGTGTGGCACAGGCCACAGGTTCAGTGCCATCTTTCCTGAGACCAGAGTGTGTGTGTAGTCAAACAGGTTAATGTTCCCCCAGGCCAGTGGACAGTGCTCCTGCAGAAGATCAAATGTGGTCCTCATTTTATCATTCATTTCAGAGCATTCTCAAAAACAACCAGCACTAAACATTGTGAAGGAACATTAAGGAGAGTGTTCCTACAACTTCTGAGATCCCTGTTAAGTATACAATGTATACAAAAGAAGTTGATTATTAAGGGTGACTTGGTTTTCTGTTTGTTAGCGTTAATATTTAAACCAGCCCCAAACTTTCATGATTTTTCAGGGATTCCTGAATTCAGATTAGTCATTCAGACGATCCACCTACACAACAGAAAACTGAGTCATCACCTCTTTTGCCCCCTTCCTTCCTTTCACCGAACAGATGGAGAGACAGAGACGAGCTGCGCGAGGAATGTCAGGAATGTACATGTCATAGGTCAGCCACTCGTTCCACCTGGAAAGTGACAGGGAGATTAAAAAAAATCAAAGTATCATCTTTAAATATTGAATTCCATTCTCGTTCCTTAAAGAAACAGAAATGTGAAATTTGTGACATTTAAAGTCACTGTAGCACGTATGCATACTTAGAAATAGCCCATTACGTTTAATTCAAGTTTGAATTCACTTTGGTTTTAACTACAGTGTGAAAGAGATTCTGCAGGCACATTCCCTCAGTCATGAATCAACTGTCGTATTGGATGTTTGCATGGTACCTCGGGTTCGAACACGGGACTCGTTGTGTGTTCACGTTATCGCACAACTGTTCTCCTCCATGATAGATTCCCGTCCGCACATAAATCTGAAATAAAGGGTAACGATTTGTGAGTCAACAGTCAATCAGAGCCAGAAAACGCCAGTCCAATCAAGATTATAAAAAGCAAAACTAAAATGGCCTGCACATACAAACAGCTTCCTTTTTCTTTCATAACAAATGCGGAACTTATTCTACCGTGCGCTTCCCATGTCATGTCTGACTCAACAACATAACAACCCTCTCCAACACAAGTCAATCACTCAAATAAGTAAACACGGTTTGGCTAACACATAACTTAGCTCAAATGTATTTTAATCTTGTGCAGATAGATGCAAATGTAAAACCACAAATGTAATAAGTAATAAAAACGTTTATTTTTTTAGTCGCATTGTTCACGTAAAAAGTCTGGCAATTCTTTTATTTTTTTAAATTTACTAGCCAATGGTGACGTAAGCTTCATTAGGTCAACAGAGGGCTGAGTAAGTACCTTATCAATGTCTCGGATGTTTACATTGACATATGTGGCGCACAGGATGCGAATCCTCAGTGTGCTGTTTATGGTCCAGAGGGATTTGGCTGAAGCCTCTCCATTCATGTAAGGCGTCGCCGTGGAGATGCGGCGGGCGTAGGAGGGCATGGTGAAGTTGTCCGTGGGCAGCTGGGAGTAAAGACTGTCCTTGGACATGAGCATGAGGTTGGGCATTCGACCCAACATAATGCAGCTCCGCACGTACTGAGAGAGAGATGGAGACAGATAGAGGCCCATTTCAAAAATACGTTCCCATAATCAGCACAAAATGCGTAGGGCTATTTATAGCGTGCTAAACACTAATTCTGGCGATGTTGTTTGTTGTGAAGATGCATGATGAGAAAATGTCAAATCCAGCAGGGATATTCAGAGGCTATTCATTTGCATTCTGTGTGCCGGCTGGTTTCGGGATAATGACAGCCTGGTATAAAAACACCACCAGTGAAATTAAACAGAAAATCTTGAGACATCATTTACTGATCATCGCTCAGTATGAGAGTGGAAATGTACATGGAGGACAAACACAAGTTGTACGAGTGTGAACTGAAAACAAGGCTGTTATATAAGGACTGCATTCCTACAAGATGCCCGCAGAATACAAGACAGCAGGTTATTTAAGAACATGCGCTTTAGGTTGCGTGTTTGTGCTACTGTGGTGGGACTAAAACAGAGTGAGTACCTTGTATTGACTGATGGGGTACTTCTCTAGAAGGTACTCATCACATCCGCAGACCTTCAGGATGTACTTGCCCTGATATTCCTGCACGCACATCTTCAGCTGCTCGGCTGACAGCAGCATGCTTCTGGTTTTCTTCCGGATGGCTTCAGCGATCACCTGCTCGGGTACGCAGTCGTGATTGATCTTAAGCGTGTACTTTTGTTTGTCGTTGTTGGGAGAGACGATCACCCAGATAACAACGATGATTTGACCTGGCAAACAAAAACATCAGAGAACAGAAGAGGCGCTATCGGATCGAGTCTTTCAGACATCAAGCAAGTGAAAACAAACAATTCATTCTGCATGACAACTGAGTGTGTTAAAAATAAAAACTACCACATAATAAACGCTTCCCGATGAAGTTGTCAAGAGGGAATTAATGGAACGGAATTAATGGAACGGATTTAATGTGCATACATTCCTCCAAGCAGCATAATGTGCCTCATGACTATTACTGTTATAAAACAAGCTCATTGACATGAGAAAGAAAACAACTCAAAACTTCCAGCAATGACGCCACACTACAAAGACTATGACTGACTTCAGGCTATACAGCAAAGGAATATTTTAGGTTGTTTTCAACCCAATATCAGTGGCATTTGCGGCATGTTAGTATGACCTGCCTGGGCTAAAATTATGTCTGGGCAATAAGTCTTAAAAATGACTGCCATTAACATACAGAATGGTTTATCAGGGAACCACTATTTTAACCAAACAGCCAGGCTGTTAAATCGATTCAAAATTACTAAAGCAATCCAAAAAATACAGAAACAATCAAGGCAATCAATAAGCAAGGTGTGTTTGTCACTCCGCTTACCTTTATCTAATTTGCCATATATGTGTTTTGGAAGCTCTGGTGAAGACTCTACATTGGGAGGATAAACGTATAGTGCCCGACTATGTGAGCCACTGGCGTCTCGCAGCTCTACTGAGTCTTTGCAGACGTTAAGAATGTTTCTCCTGAAGTCTTGGACCTCAGAATCCTTCACTAGATCAAACTCACACACGGGCATACCGATGGCAAAACCTGAAATACAAAACAGCTTTGTAAATACGTTTTTAAATAAAATAAGCAAAAATAAGCAGATAATGTGAGAAGGTCTACCGATTTCTCTGTTGAGGATTTTCTCCTCTCGGTTCCCCACAGGTTCGATGACCTTTAGGAAGGGCTGGAACAGCCGGAGGTCACAAAGTCTTCGTGTCTCATCGTAGAACTCCTCGCGCTCCGCCTCTTGCGTTACACTGACGAAGATATAGGAGGTCTCCTCCTGCAGGAGGTGGTGGAGGGGGTACTTCCTGGCCTCCTTAAACAGTTCATGCTTGATTGTGATAAGCGTGGCCTCCCGGAGGCACTCTAATGTTAAGATCATGCCATTGGGCAGCAAGCAGTCCACCAGAATTCTGGGGGGCATCAAATGGATGCCCCATAGTTCTCCTGAGGAGGGTCTTGGAGGCATGATTTGTCGTCCTCACAATCTTTATTACGGAAAATTTACAAACCTCTTTATCTCCTGAAAAGAAACAAAACAAAACAAAAGTGGGTTGTGGCCATATGTCTGACATGATGTAATGTTTCTCAATATCAGTAAATATACTGAATATAAATGCTTAGAAACCAAATAGCATTGTCAACCACTCCTCTGCTCAACTGATAAACAAGACAGCTTGTCCCAAAAAAACAAGGTAGGTCTTAAAAAAACAATGTCAATGCTAAAGATCAGGAACACAAAAGAAAACAAGTATAATAAACTTAATGATGGTGATGCTGCTCATTAACCCTGTGGAAGAGTTTAGGACAGTCTGTATCAAGTTACATAAAGAAGAACAAGTTAATATAAGACATCCACTACTAATATTGCAGTCTTCACAGTCACGCTAAAGCTGACACAAACACACACACAGCCCTGACACAAGCTGACAAATAAGACACACCAAACTAAACCACGAGGCCAACAGAGTCATTTACTGTAGACACATCACTGAAAACAGTCCTGATAACAAAGCATGCTGTCACATAACAGCTTACAGGAAATTAGGAACTAGCCAACATCTGAGTCACTGTGCAATGACAGGAATGTATCACTGTGAGATATTACCACTTATGACACAGGCAAAAACATTTGACACTTCATACTTAAGTGGATGACTTGTTTTTCCCAGCTAACATCAGTGAACAAAAGCCCGACAGACGCCCGTATCTCATCATGGGCTAATAAAATCAATTCACTAACCTGACAAAAGGCATCTTTCACCACAGTAAAATTAGTGGATTTAAAATCTAGGGCATTTGAGGCAAACGGCAGGTCTTTTGTCTTGGCTATGCTCAGATACAGCTCTTCTGGTTTAACCATGCAAAACCCATGCAAATGTTTATTGCAGAAGTTTGCAAACCATGGCAACGTCTCACTTCCTATCACTCCACCCTTGCACACTTTTGATCAAACATTAGCCGTGCTACATTAAAAGACATTTCCTCACATCCAGTAAACAAGCATTCTGGCCGACACATATTTGCACACCGTGCTGTGTGAACTCGATACATATTTACATAAGCACATATACCACCATAAAGCTTACCTCAAACTGATGTCACGGCCTCTTGTAAATGTCCATCATAACTCAGTCCTTGATCTGAATTGCTTGTTTTGCAAGTTCCTTTTTACAAGTCACTGAATTATACTGTAATAACAGCAAGAAGGAGAGATAAACCAATTAATCCACGCCAATAAATCTTTCACGAAAGTCTAGGCCAACGATATCAACTACAACAAACTTCCACAACAGTTCCACAACACTGACAGAGTTGTCCAATGAAAGATAATACGATTAAGTGGTTTATCATAGCTTCGTATAAATAGACTGATCCACAATGACATGTACAAAGAAATCCTTCCTCTGAGCTGTTAGTAAACAATACAGTCGTGTTTATAAACAGCACCTTAACTTTACACCGATGTTTAGTAGTTTAACCCACACACGGATCAAAACAACGGATATCATGACAGGGCAGAAATGTGTCTTAATCATACTATAAACGAGTTTAATACTACACTGCCAGTCAAACGTTTCAAAAAGAAGTAAACCAACAAGCTGATAATTAAACATCAACAAAGTGTTTCACTTTATCAAAACACAAAAAAGGAGTTTTTATGTTTGTGAAGAAGAAACATTTTGGATCCATATTCATGAAATAATTAGCCCGCTAGCCAACAAACTACCAAGCCTATATTAAGCACTCAGAAATATTTTTAAGAGTTTTAAGTACGCTATTTAAAGGTTCAAAAACAAAAATACATTTTAGGTTGTGGCAAATAAGATATTGCATACGGTTAATTTTTATAACGCAGATGTGAAGCGGCTACATGGATTCCTTTAGCCGCCTAGCTGCTAGGCTATTTTGCTAAAGCTAACTCGATCGCTTTCAAATAAATATGCAGTAATAACCCGCCAACGACTCTTTTATAGCTAACAACAGACGACAACGCGTGCAATTTTTAAAATACAACTACAACTGTATAAAAAAATAGTGAAAAATTAACACTTCTTATTTATAGGCACCGCTAATAGTATTCAGTACCGGTGGGTTGTTGTGGGGTATCCGCTGTTGGCGCTCCCTCGCTCGGTCAGGGCTGAAACTCCAATGCGAGGCTATGCTGGGCCTCTAGCCGCCCCGCTCTGACACGCACCGCCTCTCCATCACAGCAGCGGCGGCGACGGATCGCGAGCCGTGTTTTCCTCGCAGTTCACACGAATCATTGACTACCGAGGGAGAAAAATAAATTTCATACTGTCCAAAATCCAGTTAACACAACGAGAAACACCAAAGATGCTGTCACGGCCGAATACAGACAAAATCTTGTGAATAAATAAGAACCAAAGTGGCCGGATTGGTAACGAGAGACTGGGAGGGTGGGTGACTGCAAGACGGAGTGAGAGAAAGAGAGAGAGAGAGGACAAACCCAGTGAACTCTTTTTTTCTATTGATCATCCCACTATGGCATGGATGTTTAATAAATACATTTACAATAAATAATACAAAACAAAGTGTAACATTATGTTTCATGAAAATTGTTCGTATGTCTTATGAAATCTTAAATATGTCTATTGGTCTAAAAGAGACGAAATGAAACATAATTATTATTTAACTAATATACATCTAATCATTGTAATGTTTGTTGTTTTTGTTTATATGTTTATAGAACAGTAAATATTTAACGAAATTGCAAAGAAATTGAATTTTAAAATATTGTATGACAGTTTAACTTTTATTTGTGTTATATACAGCACAACCCTTATGTGCTATTGAATGCATTCCCACTAACAATTTCTCGTTTTACAAGTTTTCAAACGACTGTTTGAACGATCTTCCTCTTTCTTATTGTCTGCAGTTTATTGTTTCGCTTTCTATTTAGCCTGTGATTTAGATAATAAATAAAAATAATAAAAGGCCTACTGTAAACAGCGACAAATTTATGTGTACACTTCATTACAGTAACAGTTACTATTAAAACAGCCACTAACGTATTAAGCTGAATATTATGAACTGTTCTATAAAAGTAATGTCTACTCTGCATTTATATTTTAAATTCTTATGACCAGTAAGTTTGTGTTTGTTTTATTTTCGGATTTATTGAGTTTTAAAGCTTTTTAAAGCTCACTGGCTCGCGCATCTTCTGGTTGCGCGTGCAGAACCGTCAATCAGATTCTCATTTCAACAGGACATGGATCGTACCAACTCGAGCGAGGGGAACGCCAATACCCGTCGCTCGTTATTTGTGACACTTTTTGAAAATTTGCTAATAGGGCCATGTACGCACGTATTTAATACAACATATAAATATTTCTTCGCTTTATTTGTTAATCTTTAAAAAAAACTAGGAGGTTTTCGAAACCACAGGTGATGGACAACACCCCTCGGCCGGACTCCCGAAGCATGCGGCGCACGTCTGGCTTGGAAGAAGTTGAGCAGAGAGCTTGGAAGGATGCGGGGAAGATGGCGATGGATGTAAGGACCGGAGATGCATTTTATTCCAGTCCTGAGTATTGCAACATCTACAGTTCTCAGGCTGTAAATTACGAAGATCGCACACATTATTTTCCTCGGATGTCAGGTAAGAAAATACACCGTTTTTAAAATTTGCGTTGCACCCAATGCAGTGCATTAACATACGAGTGTCCACGATTGAGCGTTACATTTTAAACAATATGGGATTTATGATTATTAAGGCCGTGATATCAGCCGTCAATAATCACCGACAGACTGAAATGGCGTCTTATATCTGCATTACATGATGTGTGTTGTTTATGGAATAAGCGAAGTCCATGCATGCTTTATCAATATATGCTTTTTTGAATGGAGAGTGTAGAATGACAGGGCAGGCCAAGTTGGCAGTAGCTCCAGGCCATAAGGAGATAAGTAAGCCTAGATCACCGATTGGACCGGTTTTCTGTAGTGCTGACATACAGTGACATGAAAGATCAAAGGTGATTTTTGACCTTCTTACCATTGGGTGGCTCCAAACATACCATTAGTGTTAACAATAAGATAATATGCGACATAAATCAAAATATGCAGTCCACGTCTTCAACAAACATGTCGTGTTTAAAAACTTTAGGTTATTTCTCTAATTTATCTTTTGCTTGGCAAATGACTGTAACAAATGGACCAGACCTACGAAACAAAAACACCAATTATAGCTGCAGAAACGCAGCATTTTGTTTTTATCACATTCAACGTCACTTAGTCATCATTCTGTTGCATGCAGATCACGGCTGGAGTGATATAATGGCTTTTATTAAAGCACTTATGGAAAGCCACCACAATCACTGCAAAAATCGTGTTCCTTAAGCGCAGAGAGCAACCATGCAGGAAACGCATTTATTCAGCTGTCAATAATTGATGCTGTCAAAGAACAACCGCACAATGCACGAACAGCTTAGAGGTGTTTTGCAGCGATGAGTTGTGTAAAACAACCTGCAGCATCAAGTGATAGCTCTGGGTTACCTTCTCATGTACCCAGAATACCTTGCATTATAGATGCCCAATGGGAACAATCCTCCCGAAATCTAAAAATATTTAATCCAAGTTCTGAGGAAACAACAGATGTTTGCTGCCACGCAGCAACTTAAGTTTGCTTTGCTGATAAAAAAGTGGATTTAATCCAGAGAGAGAAGGTAAAGGTGACAGCCCGTACCTCTGACCTTAAACTGAGACTATATGGGTTGTTTTTAGATTTGTTTCTGGGCTTGTATTCTCTGATGACCAAGAGATATCAGGTTTGTGTTCAGGCGCTAAAGAGGCCAATTCACAAAAGTGTTGGGCTTTTTAAATTTAGGTAACATTATAAATGACCGTGATGATGCAGTTAAAGAAACCAGTATCTCAGCTTCTGAACCGTGTGTTTGAGGTGCGACTACCTATGCGTCTGAACTACAGAGCAATTGTTATTTTTGCAGCTATGTTGGGTGACACCGAAAATACACGCTTCCCCTTTAAATCTTTTAAAACGATTGTCCAGTAGTACATTTTCAACCAATTACTAGTTATAAAAATACATTTGAGTCTTTCTCTAGCAAGTGTAGACAGCGGATAGTCATACAGGATTATGAAGTAAGTATAAAAAATGTAAACATGACATCATCTCCATGAATGGCCATTAAATCTTTGTCGTGGTATTCAAAACATCCCAAATGTGCCACTCTAATGATGACACTGTCCAGGCAACCAAAACCACAGCCATTTGCCACATTCTCATGTCTATTTTTGACATCTGAATCATTGTTGTCATGATCCGGTCGGAACTGATACACTGGAAATATCACACAGCCACGAAACAGCTGTCTGTCCGACCCCCACTCGCCCAGCCAGAGATCTTTGGCAACATGCTTTCAGTTCAGTAGTCAAGAGTCAGCCCCAATCACATCTACCGGAGGCCATGCAGCAAGAATTCAAAGTGTGATGGCCGACCGCAGGGCAAAAGACACGGCATACATTTATTCTAGAATTAAAGTGGCTTCTTTGCTGCTGGAAAAAATTGCATGTGGTCTCTTTACATCACTGTTGAAAGTAGATCAGGAGTCTTAGTTATCATCTAAGTCATAAGACCTCCCAGTTAACAGAACGTTTTTAGAACGTTGGCTGACATTTTCTAAAGGTTCTCTCAGAGTTATCAAAAACCTTCTTGCGGTAACATTAGTAGAGCTTTTAACATTATATGTTGTGTCCCAAACGTTGTACGTTGTTAGTGAAACATTTTAAAACAACGAGCAATAATGTTAATACAATTTAGCCAACCAGACGTAAATGTTCCTTAAACATTCAAAATATCAATAACGTTTTTGTTGCTTAACGGAAATGTTAGGGAAACGTTCTGAGAGCCTAAAATGGTTAGCTAAGTATTTATGCTTAATTTATAGGACCCTCATGTTTTTGTCATATAATCTGATGTTGATGCCTAAATTCTGTCATTTGGCTTCCAGGTCCAGACCCGGTTCTGAAGCCAAACCTTAGTTATGTGTGCCAGCCCCAGCCTTTCCAGACTATGACCCTCGCTCAAAACCTCAGACCACCCCCGGTGATAATGCCACCGGACCCCTTGCGATTTCCCCTCTGTACCCCTCTCACCGTAAAGCCGCCCACTCACGTTCAGTTGCCACCCAGCCCGTCCGTTCCAGCACCCCCCGTCCTCAGTCCCAAGCCCCCCGAGGAGGGCAGTCAGACTGTGGGCTCTGATCAGGAAACTGCTCTGGAGGAGCTCTGCAAGTCTCTGTACTGTAAACTGTGCAATGTCACACTCAACTCAGCACAACAAGCTCAAGCCCATTATCAGGTAATCTGAAACACTCACGTTATGCTCCTCAAGTATGAAAATAAGATAAGAGAATGCCAGACGAATTCACATTCTGTGTTTATATAAACACAGCGGTTAGTAAACAAACTGCTCAGTGTCCACAGACAGGGAAAAATAGTTGGCCTGGATTGTTTGGGTTTACAAATTCAATGTTTTTAGTTCAGTTTTGGCGTCTTTCGGTTAGTTCTATTAAGAGTCTCTGGCTACTGGTTTCAGTCATTGCAAAA
This sequence comes from Botia almorhae, assembly GCA_036877575.1. Lineage (NCBI taxonomy): Eukaryota > Metazoa > Chordata > Actinopteri > Cypriniformes > Botiidae > Botia > Botia almorhae. The sequence goes on along the minus strand of JAZGTJ010001518.1, from coordinate 30,843 downwards.
AAAAACGAAGAAAAGCGACATGTAATCCATCTTTTGTTTTGACTACAGGGGAAAAACCACAGTAAAAAGCTGCGCAATTTTTATGCTGGTAGCCAACAGCCTCAGATTAGAATACCAAAGATCGTAGAGCCTGTTTCCCAGCAACCCTCAGCTGCTCCACCCACAGATACTACAAATGTGAACGCCAGACAGGTACATTTGACTCTTTTGAGATAAACTTGATTCCCGTCCTGAAGTGCAGGAAGGGCTGGGTGCTATATATCATACTTAAACTGTACTTGTAATATTGTAAAAATATTAAAATGTAATATAGAGCATAATGAGTATGCTTTTATTGCATTTTCTAGTGGACTACATACATTTACATGAATGTATTTGACAGATGTTTTATATAAAAGCAATTTTCTGTGTGTTTAGAGTATAGATTTTTAGGTATAGATCAGTATGTGTGCTCACTGGGACTCAAACCTACAACCTTTATGTTGATAATGCAATGCGCTACCAACTAAGCTATAAGAACGCTATTAAGCTAATACGTTTACTAGAGTGTGCCATTAGATTAGCAAAATTGACAAAAATTGATTTTAATGAATCAGTTAAAAAACGACTCGTTTGGGCTATCACTCAAAAACACCCTTCTTTGCATATTATAATGGTTCAGTATAAACGTATCTGTGTAAATATTATCGAAAATAAATCTATATTTTGAGCTGCATCACGCAGCTATCTGAATCTGAAAACAGTTTTACGTGTCACTTAATCATGTGGCGTCACTCTACAAGCATCTATTCACCGAGCTCAGTGTGATCAGAGAATTTCCCCCTTCCACTGTTCTGTCCAAGGGTGCGAGCAGGGTCATACTAGCCACTGAAAATGATTACTGCAAGCTCTGTGACGCATCCTTCAGTTCTCCTGCTGTGGCTCAGACTCACTACCAGGGAAAGAATCACGCCAAGAGACTGCGACTGGCCGAGGCGCAACAGAACCTGTGAGTCTGTTACACACACGCGCTCCGAGATGAACAGCCGTTCTACATATATTATTTAGGAAGGTGTATTTGTATGAAATGTGCGATTAATATTAGCATAATGCAAGTAATGGTGTTCAGGTGTTCACATGCGAAGTGAAATCGTGTTATATTGGGGTTTGTTAATAATAATATGCGTAAAATTATGCAAATTACGGTTTGAATATCGCTTTTATAGCCAAGCAATAACATTAATACAACGTCTAAAGTTTAAATGATAAGCAACTGCTGTAAGAACAAGCAGCTAATGCCGCACCATCTGCAGTACCAGCCATGCGATACAGTAGCCGGATCTTATTCTTTCTGTTTACAGATATTTCCTGTGAAATCCGACCTGACCGCTCAAATTATAAATCACTATTATAAACTTTACACTGCAAATCATTTAGTCACGTACTTGCCCAATAACTGATTTTTGTAGCTTTAAATAAAACCATAATATGTTTTACAGAGATTTGCCTGACACTCAGAGACGTCCTAGGAAAGATGGGTACGAGTATCGGTTAATGAAGAACCACAGGGCCTATATCAACACTGCCATGCCAGGTATACACAGATTCATCTCAATGAATGGACCTGATCTGACAGATTCTTTTCATCAGCTTGTGTAAGTTGGCATGCAAGATGGCAGCCATGTTTTAGTTCCTGTCTCGACTTTTGCCCCTCAGAATGTCCAGCTGGTTCTGTTTTTCAGTTCAGTTGTTCATGCAGTGGTGCAAAACTTCCATTTGTGATCAGTGCTTTGGCAACAGGGTGACTGGCAGCTGCGCGCGTTAGTTTTGCCAGCCTGTGCTAATGTAGCGCAATGTGCTAGTCTTGCTAAATGCAGGCCGGACGCCAGGGCTTTGGTGTGTGTAAGCCGATACTCCACCCCACGTCAGCACGGGCTCTTGAACGTCACCCACACTGTGGCAGATCTTAATCAGACACATGCCCCTGTTGCCCCTGTTGCCCTGTCCTCAGATACACACTCTCACAGACACACAGAGTATGGCATACTCTAGTCCGAGTTATAATAAGTAACCAGCTTTTGCGTATGATATAATTGGTATATAGTTTCATCAATAGGAATTCTTATTGAAAAATATCTGCTTAGTACATCAGTCCATCTGATAATAAGTTTTGCCTCCTATCAGTTCATAAAGCTTTATGTTTCTGAATAGACTACAGCTGACAAATGTACATGTACTCATTAAGGTTTGTGTAACAGACACCAGTACAGGCTTAAGAGGCGTGACCAGCATGAGTGACAATTGAGAAAGTTTAACTTTATGCAAATTAGCACCACCTCAATAACCAATAGGTGGAAAGACATTGAAAGTCACATGTCTTTCAAGAACTGTAGAAAAAAGTAGGCAGGCTACTGCTATTGTAAGCGATTATACTGTGATTTATGATCGGTTTCTGACCACATGCTGTAATGCATTAAATATGGTGATATGCCAAAATATTGGTATTATTATGCATATGCATACCCAGCTAACAGGGAAGGTTCTCAGAACATTGGCTAACAATCTCTAAACGTTCCCTCAAAGTTCTCTTAAAGTTATCAAAAATGTTCTTGCAGCAACATTATTAGAATTATTATTTAATTTTATATCTCATGAAGTTGATGAAGTTTATATCTCTTTTGATTTCCCTCACGGGATCAAAAGAGTATATAGTATATCAAAAACTTATTCTTAAGTTGTTAGAGAAATTAAAAAAAGGTTAAATAACGTTCTTAGCTAGCAAAAACATTAATACAACATCTAAAAAACTTGGTGTTTTGAACATTCCCAAAACATTCCAAACAACGTTTTTAACGGTTTTTGTAATGGATACGTTAGGGAAACATTCTTACAACCTAAAATTGTTAGCTTGGTATAAGTTGCACATAGACCCTCAAATCAGCGCCTGGCTTTGTTGTGCCGGTCTGATTCATCATCTTATACATGTACTTACTCATGAATCATTTTATTAGCCAAGTTTTTGTTTCACCTGATCTCGCATGTTTTCTGTACTGTTTCAGGTCCTTACTACAACCCACGGCCGAGGCAGCGAATCCCACGAGACCTGGCAATGTGCGTCACCCCCAGCGGGCAGTTCTACTGCTCCATGTGTAACTCAGGTGCCAGCGAAGAAGCCGAGTTCCGTCTCCACCTGGAGAGCAAGCAACACAAAAGCAGAGTGTCGGAACAACGGTACCGTAGTGAGATGGAGAACCTGGGATACAGTTAGAGGAATCATGAGAAATTCTGAGCACATTATGATCATAACCCTGCAGCTCTGCAGGTAGCACTTTTGATTTAGACTGGAAAATTACTGTTACTAAAACTGTTACTTTTTTCGTTGGCTTAAAATATTTGAATTTAATTTTTATTTTTCTAGAAGTCATTTTTTTTGTGCCAGGTAAATGGATCTATTTATTAGAAATCATTTTTAAAAAGGTAATCTAATAAACTAATAGAATAGAAACTAATAGAAAATTTGGTCATAGAAGGCAGCTTATTAAAAATCCTCATCACAGGTCTAGGATCAGTTGGCTAATGATGATTCATTATTACCATGAGGATAGTAAAGAAATCCTAGATCAGCTTATAAGAACTTTCACCTTGTGCAGGTAGACAGATATTAGTGCATGGTGCAATTCTGTGGATTAGATCTTAAACTGCATTTGAAGCTGAGAAACCAAAAAGAAAAATTAAGCACAATGCATTTACATTATGACATAATGTTGCAAGATTTTGCAGTTTAGGTTAGTAATAATCAAATTTGCAAACCATTGAGCAAGGAAACAACAAGGAAATCTGACAAAGGAGAACTAAGGAGTTAACATGGTCAGATGTCTTTGCTGAAAACATTATTTCTAGTTTAAAAAAAGGAATTTTCTTAAACTAATCATAAAGGGATCATAAAAACTATCATAAAAAATATTTCTTCATAAAACGATTAATTATCCCAAACTATTCGAACCCCACTGTGACTTCAGACAACTTTGTTTATGTTCTAATTCATTGTTTCTGATTTTTTTTTTAAATTAATTTACTTCCAGCTGCTACAATTTCACGTTTGGAGAGGTAATATGTATACAGCGCAGGTTGTTTTATCTTCTTTTCCAAACTATACGTGGCATGCGATCAATGCCTCAACAAAAAGGACAAATCAGTCAGCGGTTACAAACATAAACAAAAGTGTCAACCGCACTCACTCAGAGCCGTCGTTTCACTGTGTTACCTGAGAGCTGCCGCACACGCTGTTGTTCCGCCTCAGCAGATTAGCCCAATGACAGGGGCAGCGTTCCCTGGAGAATCCACTCGGCGGGAGTCCGGCAGCCTGCGGCGTGCCTGCTCAGCGTACTCTGAAAGCAATGACAATAGATCTACCCCCTGTTTTACAGATGTAGTAGCATTTGAGTCTGCTGAACACAATTTGGTCTATTTTGGGGCTATATCGGAAACCGCCATTCTTCAATGGAGAATTAGAGGGGTGTGCTTGTTGTTTATTTTCATCTTGGACTACTCCAGGCAAGCTCTCACTGAAGGACATGGAAAACATGGCTATTTTTAATAAAGTGACAGTCGGTCAGTGCCCCAACTTCACATTAGGATGAAAACTTTAACTTCATCAGACCGCTCCTAGTTGATTTCTAGTTGATCCACCAGGGATTAAAAAATGTTTTTAACATTGCACCCCCAACACGAGAAAAGGAGCAGTTTTTTTTTTTTTGATTTTATGTGTGTGCACGCTTCACTGTATTCAGAAACATTTTCCTTCCCTATTTTATAACGTAGGATGGTGTAAATATTTAAACAAAGGTGTTTACAATGTTATAATCAGCACTGGAGCCCCAGTTTAACCTGTTTCCTGTTTGTTTTGTGCCTTGAGTAAATCTGTTCTGTTCATTGTCACTTGTAGACGTTTGCTACTGTAACTCTGCTATTCCTCTAATTCATTTAGTATTAGTTCTGTAGTTGATTTTGTTTAACAGAATGCATGAAATTTTATTCGAGAGAACGACAGCTGCACTAGAGACAACGGACGATGTAAGAAGTACATTTTTTTGCACTTGCTAAAGAAATGGACAGGACGGAGTTATGAAACACACGTTCTGACACACTATCTATAATTTCGAAGATATTTACATTTATTCGGATCAGAAGTTTACAGTGGGAATCATCACAGAGGAGAGCATGCTGGAATGTCGGACTCTGGAGATTCTTCATGGTGGATTGTACTGTGAACACATCTTGAGTTTTCCTCGGAGCGTAACGCTCACCCAGCCGTGATGTTGCACATTTCTCAAGGGGGCGGGGTTACATTGTTATTGCTCTTTTGCTTTGCATATGTTTCATGCACTTATAGAACAATATACAGTATGTTTTGCATAGTTAAATACGGACCATTACAATCAAGTACTTTTATAAATGGCTATATGGTGATGTGTTTTATACTGTATGTATATAAATAGATATACATTTTAAAAACCACTTTTGCTAAAAATAAACATGTTTAATGTAAATTTAACATGTTTGTAAGGCAAAGGAATGGTAATGTTCATAAGCGAAGCTTCAGTGATTTTTTTAGCTTTCGTCACTTGAGTATATAGATTCAATAAATAAATTTAAAAAAAAATGTATATATATATTAAAAAATGTGATCTGGACCAGACTCGAACCTGCCTGGTCCACATAAGCACTGTAAAAATTCTGCTGTTCTCTAGTGGAAGCTGTTGTATCTTTTTCCAGAGATTCACAGTGGAAAGCCATATCCTGTTGTGAGAGAAAACTGTGTTTTGTGAGGGCGGGAAGTTATGACCCAGTGTGGAAACAGACCGCCAGAAGGGACATCAAATGTGGAAGCTAGCTTCACTATTTATTCCCATGTTTTAATTTACGTTGGGACTGAACAATCGGAAGTTTATCCGTTTTGTTTTTATGGAGTCGTGTTTCACGAATGTTTTGTAAGGATAACGGGCACATTTTATTTTGAGAGCCATGGAAATGAAATGTAGATGTAGTGCCTTTTACAGACACATTCTTATATAACAGCTGCCTTTGGAATGTACTTTACCGAACTCTGTAATTTCACGTCCATCAAAGGTTTGAGTGCAATACAGATGATGTAATATTTATTTGACCTCCTCCCTCTGTTTCCCTGGAGACGTATCGAGTGACTATTATTATCTTGAATGTACATTAAATGAAAACTTTATTGTAATTTTGCAGGCAATTAAATTGTAGTGACTAAATATTAAATTAAAAACAATCCTTTCAGTACTTTGTCTGCATACTTTGTGTGTGTGTGTATAAATGTTAAATACAAATGATCAAAAATTATCAATGTAGTTTTAAATTAAGTATTAAATTAAGTATTATTCTTGAGCATTCAAACTCCACTTAAAATTGGTTTTGTTTATTACTGTTAGCCTCGTTTTAAGTATTTTGGTTCAATAAGCTTGTTTTAGAATAAAAACAATAAGAATAAGAATAAGCTCGCTACCGCCATCTCTGTTTGAAACATCTCATTGCGTATGTCAAAGCCAAACTGACATTGCCAGGGAATCATGTGACAGCTTAAAGCATAAATAGTTATTTTAAACTTATAAAAGGTAAAAGACCATTTTGAATGCTGACCAGTCATGTCCTTGCTCAATAATGATTTATGTTCATTTTTAGCACAAAAACAAATTACAGATTGCAACTTTACCTTTGAAACTTTCCATTTGACAGACGTTGCAATATTTGCATTGTGAATTCAAACAGGTCCTACTGTACATCCTGTTATTTGCATACTCGCGGTCAAAGACATGATATGACATTTCACTTACCCAGATCTAAAGCCTAATAACTAAACTAACCTAAAACTGCAACGCTTTGCATCTGCTCCCCTGCCAGCAGTGATATTTCCTCCAGGAAACGCAGATCTACTGTCAAAAGTCATGATTTGCTCATCCTTAAACAAGTTCTCATGACCAACCTCCTCTCCAGTGGTTTGTTTTGGAAGAACACAACTTGGTTTCTTCCCTCAAATAATGACATTCATAAGCAGTCTGTTATTTGTCACCCCACCCTTAAGTCTGTGGATTTGTGGGCATATTAAAATGAGTGAGATGCATTGTGCAGGGCCAAGTCTACTGACAAACTTGTGTTCTGCTTTTTAATGGTTCGCATGGCTGAGGCCCTGTGGGATAAATGACAGCTGGGATGGGAACAGTCAGTTTGGGAATTCCACCAATATCAGCTGAGATGAACAGATGTGCTTGTCTTTCATGAGCATGAGGTTGGGCATTCGACCCAACATAATGCAGCTCCGCACGTACTGAGAGAGAGATGGAGACAGATAGAGGTCATTTCAGAAATAAAATCATTTATTCAAAATGTGCAGTTATTTCTAACGCTCTAAACACTAAGTGAGACGGGATGTTTATTGTGAAACCGTGAACCTCTGAAATGAATTTTTTGGTTCAGTGTAATTTCATGTTTCAGTTCCACTTGATGTTTATACAGTTTCCAGCTTAAGGAAAACCATCAACTTTATATAACTGACAAACAACCAATACTAGACCTTCAATCTGTTTATATTGGGCCAGTAAGCAACCACCCAGAACACCAGACCATTCATAAAACATACTATTCATTTAAGCAAAGTCACATTAGGTTTAAATGTTTATTTTTTTAATTATTTTTTACATTGGTTCTAAAGGAACCATAACAATACAATAAAAAGCATACTTTGTGTAGTATACAGTGTACTATTGTACACACTGTATTATTATTATTATTATTAATAGCTGACATAAGTCATACCTTAAAATATTTTTTTTAGGTTTTGTTCTTTACTCTGAATATTATCCCAGCTAACAATTTTAGGTTGTAAGACTGTTACTCTAATATTTCCATTAAGCAACCAAGATTACAAATGTTTTCAGTGTAAAACATGTCCAGTTTTTTATACACTGTATTAACATTATTGCTTTGTTATATTGAACGTTATTCAAACTTGTTTAATTTTTAAAACATTTTTCTTACAACTTAAGAATAACAATGTTGGTATATGACATATATGTTATAAAAATACATAATATACATAATTGTATAAAACATGTTCCACTAACATTTTTTGAGAACTTTAAAAGAACTTTTAGACAGTATGTTTGCATTATGTTTACGGTCATGATTTAAGATAAAAGTCCCGTCAAAGGACACAAGCTGTGAAATAACACAGAGACAACAACTAATCATTGCTGGGCATATAAGCAGAAAGTATGTCCATAGACTGGAAATATGTGTGTGTGTGTGTGTGTGTGTGTGTGTGTGTGTGTGTGTGTGTGTGTTTTTAATGAGACCAACAGGAAGTGGATAGCTGAGAATGAAATGTCATGAACATGTTGTGTGTGTTTTTGCTTCTCTGTGTTGTCATGGCAAAGGCTGTTCTGGGAAAGAGGAAACAATGGCAAAAACAATTCGACGTCAACAGTCTTATTAACACACACAAAAACAGATCTAAACCTAATTGATCACTAAGCGATCACGAGTTATTATGAGTCATGTAAAACAGTATGCAAACGTTTTTACTGCGGTTTGCAAACCATGAACGAAATACACCCATCTCTCTATACAGCTGAACTAAGACAACAGAGCTCTCTTGTGGCCAAATCACGCAAATGCATTTATCAAAAATGTGACATTGAGCTATTAACTTTGGCAGTGACGTAACAGTGAATGGAGACACAGGTTGATACCGACCGTCTCCGTATGTGCTCAACCAAAGATAAAAACTCGACAAGACAATTATTTTGTTTATTTTAAAAAACAAGTGTGATTTAACTGTTTAATTACATATACATTTTATGTTTCTTATGATCTTAAAAATGAATCAATGTTTCAATGCAATTACTTGTTGCCAACACACTCGTTTCTTTCATTAGAAAACTTTTGTTAAATAGTATTTTTGAAATGGATTACTTGGACCAAATAACGAGCCAACAGCTGAGTTCAGCACAAGAGAAGAGAATGTCCAGGGGGAACGATAGCTGATAGCTTCATTAACAGAATGTCTTACTGTACTCATTGTACTGTATCGGTACAATTAAAACTATTAAACAACACATTAAATCACCACAAAGGTTTTATTTAAAGAGGAGATACCATCCCAAGACACCCACACAGATCATGACAGCTTCTAGAACTCTGCCTTTATTAATAACCCCATTATGTACTTATGATGTCATACTGACATCATAAGAAACTGACTATTCAATTCAAAGTTTACAGTTCAATGTAATCTGTGATGACAGCAACATCTGTAGTGTGCTATAAGGTTTACGACCGATGCACTATTACAGAAAGTTACAGATTTGTACATACAGTGTTGATGTATTTGTGTCACCAAACAATCACAATAATACAATCATTCATATTTCTGACATCTTATCTTAAATGATCCGTCTCAAATTTACAGTATATATCTTACAGTGTGCTTTGGACATTGTTTGAGGCAACACCTGAATGGACCTAATGATCTTTAACTGGTCAGAAACGCAGATAACTTTGGACAGGCCCAGTTAACCAGTACTGTTTCAGGCGATGCAGTATTGTATGACTTTCCACTTTGTTAATTATTAGAAATATGGAAAGTTGATATGGACACTACATAGTGACTGAAAAACTATTTATTGTGGTCAATGCAAATACCAGGATTATGATTTTGTTCCCATGTGTGTTAACAATGTTTTTATATACCTCTATGTGTGTGTGTGTTTGTGTTATACTCTCTTATAATAAGTCATTTAAATTTCTCGTGCACATTTAAAAATCACAGGAAGTGCAAAAGTCAGTACAATCACAAACGAAACTGACATATAAAAATACCCGACTGAACCATGGTCAGTATTTCTTTAAAACAACACTTGAATCAGCAGATGTCTGATTTAAATGTCAGGTGAAAAAGGTCGATATTCATTTTAAACCCTTAAAAGCATAGAAAGTGTCAATATATAAATATCCCCCATCATTATATGAAAGGGGTGGATAAAATCCCCAGAAACTGATCAATTGTAAATAAATACAACACACCTGAACACATTTTGTCATCCATCCCTCAAAAAACAGAGAGATTATGTTATTAAATTTGACAAAATGAGGGCACAAATATTAGAAGAGCAGCAAATAGCATACACTATACCCATATGTATAATGCATATACACTTAAATGTATGTATACATACATGCATACTGCATACAGATATAAGAGGCGTGGTACTCCATTTCCCAAACTGCTGAAGTGCTACAAGAAAAAAATCCACCAGGCTCCACAAACAATATACAACCAGTAAACATCTTACATCGGTCTCATCCGTCTGTATGCCAGGCGACTGACTGTAGAAGGCAGAGCTTTAATGGCAAAGCCAGGGTTGAATCAAAGACTCGGGTGGAGATGATGCAGTGTAGGGGGCGGGGCTAAAGGTCAGAGGTGAGGCGGGACCGTCCGCAAGGCATCTTCTGTGGTGCGATGCACGTTAACATTCTAGAGTAAGAACAGAAACAGACAAACCGTTTGTTTTGACAACCTGTTTTTTTTATTCCTCGAAAACATGAAATGGTTTCTGAATTTTCCAAATATATAAAGCGTACACTTTCAAATGTAAGCAAAAAACAAAGTGAAATTAAAAATCACAGACAGGGGTCAAAGGTCACAGGACAAAAGGTGAGGTGGTGAAACCTTGATGTAACCAGGGCGTGCTTATGTAAAACAGAATGATTAGTTAACATGTCCTGTCTCCGCCCTTTGACCTGGTCAAAGTTCACTGATTAAATCCACGTTACCTTTATCCCTTCAACAGTCTGTACATTTGCTACACTTATGTTATTTCATGTTATGGTAGTTCAGCTAGGACCAAATATCACCACATATGTAATGTAGTGATGTGTCAGATTGTTCGGTATCTGTCTTTGTATCTCAAGATCTAGTGACAGAATTATGGGTGAGTATAAAGAGACAGGATTTCAAACACTATGTAAATACATTTTATTATCATTGCAAAATATTTGACATTCTCCTCTTTCTTAGTTAACAAAAGAGGAGGATTTTGTATCATCACATTTCCCAGTTTCGCAGAGGTAAAATTTATTGTCATTTTGTAAAATCTTTCCTGTAAGAGTTTAATACAGCTCCCTATCAACAAAACACTTTTATATCGATGAAACACATCTTAAATTATTCATGAATAATTATGTTTAAGACAATAATGTAAAATTAAAAGTTAACGTCCATCAGGTCTTCTTAACTTGGTCATCCAAACTCGTATTTTTTTATAGCAGCGATTACAGTCATGTGCAACATGCACTAAAACATGTCAGTGTATGTTTGTAATGAAGTGTAACAAATACTGTTCACATATTATGAGAATGGACACATGACTTTATACACACTGGACTATGATTAATGAAAGTTAATCATATGCAGAACTACCACATGAAACAGTGCTGATCACCTCAAACGTGCTACATTTTAAAACAAAATCATTTCCTGTGACATCACAGGAAATGTTTTGCGGAATCTTAAAGGAATAGAGGTAAAACTGCTCCTTTTAGTGGGAATTATATGGATCGCATTATACAGAATGATCCGGAATCCATAAATATGGAATACAGAGAACGAGTGAAACAGAGAGTGAGAGAGAGAGAGAGAGAGAGGGAGACAAAGAACTGTCATTGATGATTTGGCACTGTTAACAAAGCCTCTTCTGCCAGCCGTGACACATGTATGTTCTGTTTGAAGCAAACACAGGAAGTGATGTCACACAGACGGGTGGGAAAAGAACCATGAAAACAAACAACTGTAACTTTTACCAGTTCACACATTACAAGTTCAAAACAAGGAACTACTGACCCATATATGTGTGTGTCTGTGATGAGTGCGTGTCTGTGATGAATGTGTGTGTGGTTGTGTATCTTACCGCTGGTTTGTCTCTGTGTGTATTTACAGCTTCCACTTTCAAGAAAACAGACTCCACTTTACAACCTAAAGACACACAGATAGTTCCCAATCAATCAATCAATCAATCAATCTCTACAAGCCTTTATAATCACATAAGAAACGATACTTGAATGTTTAAGTCAACAGTGTCTCTCACCATACGCCAATGGTGTTAACTTCATTACTGTGTGTAGAGGGCATTTCAAATAGGGCAGCGTCTCTATAAAGAACACACCAACACACAGAAATGACCATAACCTGTATTAATGAATCATTCGTTTGGTGATTGTTGCACAGTTAACACTATTTTCACATACTATTTAAAAAAGCATTGGGCAGCAGAGAGTATATACTATGCAGCACGCTATTTTTTGAGGTTCGGGGGGGTCACCTGCAGTCTTGTCCAGAAAGTAGGCCAGCAGGCATCTCATGACGGCCTGATGACAGATCACCAGAACGTTCTCCTGCCTCTCCAGCTCCATGATCACGGGTTCCAACCGCTGGACCAAATCTTCATAAGACTGTGTGGAGAGAGAGAAAGAGAGATTAGAACCCTCAACCGTGTAATTACACCACACTAAACAGAAAGGCTCATAATACTTTAATGTGGCCCAGATATTCAGATATTATATGATTTACGAGTCAAATTCATTATATAGCTCATCCATATCAACCGCGCTTAAATATACGCACTTCTCACAAAGCTAGTAACAGGAAATAAAGATCTCGCTCGCAGCCTTTACAGATCTAATACAACAGGGTGGAGCTTTGCTGCTGTCTGAGTAAACAGGGTTGAGTAATTAATCTAAACGAGGACTGTTTGCTTTGAGGCACACACACAAAACTTGACAAATAAAGGTGTGTGTGTGTGTGTGTGTGTGTGTGTGTGAGGGTAATGATGTGTGAAGTGTTCAGTCAGAGTGAAAAGCTCACAAAAACACAAAACGTCAATGCAGCCCGTTGGGAACTACGTCCACAGTCTGAAAAACAGCCTAACAGATTTGTGTACTTCATTTGGGTGTTTTTGTCTGGTAGCTTATGCTGAGTATAATGGCTAACAGATATTATAAGTATTTAACAAAGAGCAATATGAAAACAGAACAATTATATGCTACAATAAATCTGTATTATATTTATGGCCTTTAACCACTTTAAATGAAATGAAACCGGAGAAAACATAACGGACAGACTGACCTCTCCTTTGGGATAGCGATACCGATATTTGTCCTGGTCTCGTAACGCGAATTCCAGCGGATACTTCTGCTGGATCTCTTCGTACATGAGCTCCTCACAAACACCCTACACACACACACACACACACACACACACACAGATATACACAAACTATATACACTATGTTGTCAGAATGTTGTCAATGGAGGAACGAGGCATTTGGAATGTCGAGACTCACTGCGTCTATCTCATTAAGAGCTTTCCACTGCTCGTACGGAACACCCAGAGCTTCTGCCGTCTGTATGGTCCTCTTCATCTGACTCGTCCACACCTTCAAATCACAGATGTTCTGCGACTGGATGAACTGGCCCAAAGCCTTAGCGAACTGATGGAGAGGCAGAGGAGTGGAAAACAAGAGGTTAACACGTTTTTTAAAGCTGCGATCTGTAACTTTCACCTCTCTACCGCCACCTCTGTTTGAAACATAAAATTGCAGGTCACTTTACGTACTATTTTTTGTCAAAGGAAGCTAAACTGTCATTTTCCTGGAACTTTGCCCTGACAGCTCAAATTACAAATCATTATTATGAACTTACTGTTGGGAATCTGGATAAGGAGACAGTTTTGAACACTGATCTGTCGTGTACTTGCTCATTAATGGATTTTTCTTTATTTGTACCCCACGGATTACAGATTGCAGCTTAAAATATATATCAGCACATTAGAAACGCAGTGTTTCTCACCTCTTTTCCCCCGGTCGAAAGCCCAGAATCCCCTCCGATGCGACCTTTGACATTCAGGTCACTCTCTCCGTGCCGGCACAGGTAGATGGAGCGTGGTGTGATGTGTATGTTCATGAGGTAATACACTATTCTGCTCTGAATGTGATCCTGGACCCGGTTCACCAGGTACCGCTGGCCCACATCAATGATCTTGATGAACGAAAGGTCCCTGAATCGACCCGGGACACAGAAATGATACAGAAGAGAAGCCTCAGCACCACACAGCCTGAATTCATCTCCGCGAGAACAAAACGACACTCACCTGTCCAGCTTTTCATCCAGAGTCTGATAGGAGTTCTCATAACATTCGATCCTCTTCATGAAGTCCGCCAGAGCTTCTTCTGTGTTACAGTGGGTGTAGTCTGGACTGCCCATCTTCACTTGCTGAACACCCGGAAGACAAATACAGCTCTTGTTCAAAAGGATGTTAAAGGCCTCATGTTGTAAACCGCATCTGAAGATATTCTGAAGTTCTGATACTCACCACAATGTTCTCAGCGATAACATCTGGATCATGACACACAGACTCGACAAAGAAAACCTAAGAAATAGGAAAATAAAGTCATTTAAAGGTGCTGGAGTGAGAAACATACTGAGAAGAACAAAAATCTAGGATGAAATAAACATGCCACCTTAAAACCGTTCTGCTCCGCAAATCTGAGGATTGTGTCTCTGCGTTCTCTGGTCGTGTTTGTGGCATCAAAAACCTGAAGATTATAAAATAGGAACGCATTAGATTAAAATAACTAAATGAACACAGCTACTGAATGATACTGCAAGTCGGTTGTGTATATGCTTAATAGGTTTAAATACAGTAACAGTATTCCCAGTATTCACTTAAATTTAAACATACATGTTGTAATTACAGTGAGTAAAAATACTGCATTACATTAAAAATGCATTACATTAAAATAACTAAATGAACACAGCTACTGAATAAAAAACAGACAGGCGCCTCTGTGGCTGACTAAATTTTACGTTCTCTGTTTACAGAGCCTATCGCTGTCAAAAACATAGAACTGCTGCTTCACAGGGTCACAAAAGTGATTCAGCAATATCTTTTAGGTGATAAGAACACTTTGTATGGGAAATAACTAAATAAAAATCACTAAAAGCAGCATTTAAATGGCAGTGGAAGAGAGATAATGGACTAGATGGCTTGTAATTAAGCAGAGTATGTTTACACACATGACGCTTCTGTTGTACTTAATTTGTGCTCAAATGATGTTTTTCTTACCGCCACCTGGCCGCCTTCATCGGTGAGGTACTGCCTGACGTCATTGAGAGCTGTCAATGCACACTGTCTGGAAAACACAAGAATTCACACGAGCTTTTAATGGTACTGATTCATTCACTGATTCTCTCGACTCATTTCCAGAACTCCTGCCTTTAAAATATGCATATCTGTTTCAAATGGGTCTGACTTTTGAGTAAATGTTGCGTAAAATGTTGAGTGTTTTTATTTTCTTCTTATTCGCTACCATTAAAATGCTCTGTATATTATTATGCACCATCTAAATAACTGCATTGTACAATGAAAAACACGTATCAATAAGCCCTTGGCCATCACTGATGTAATGCATATCTTACTTCCTGATTTTAAGGCCTTCTTCGTTGTCTGGTCGAAAGAACTCAAAGGATTTGTAGATCTTCACACATTCACGCCTATACTGCCCAACGTTGAACTCTGTGAATGACAAACCAGCTGCAGGATCAACAAAGCTGCTGTGTTTAACACATCTGGAGCAACAAACTCTTGAAAACTGGTCTATATAAACAATGCCAGCAATTTACTGGTACAGATGCCAGTATCTTTTTACTGCCACTGTTTCTCAACACATTGATTAGCGCAGTTTAATCATCAGCTAAGTATTACACACCTTTTGTTGGAACATCAATCCAGTTGAGGTAGCGTGTCAGTTTCTTGGAGATGTAGGTCTTGCCTCTGGCTGGTAGACCCACAGTCACTATAAGAGTCGGGCAGTTGGTCATACATACTGCAGGAGAGAAGAAACAATAGAAAACAATATCGATACTACAGCTCGACATATACTGTAACAGCAAAAACATAAATCACTGCTGATATTTTACTGCGCTAATAAAATCAGTGAGTTGTCATTGTAAAGCAAAGGTCATCTCAGTATGTTCACACGTCATATTGCACAAAATCATACCAATGTCCACACAACATGACATCACACCACTGTCCACACATGACATCACACCACTGTCCACACAACATGACATCACACCACTGTCCACACATGACATCACACCACTGTCCACACAACATGACATCACACCACTGTCCACACAACATGACATCACATCACTGTCCACACAACATGACATCACACCACTGTCCACACAACATGACATCACACCACTGTCCACACAACATGACATCACACCACTGTCCACACAACATGAAATCACACAACATGACATCACACAACATTTCTAATGACAAGCTGTTATTGCCTCTCAACCTGGCTACTCAAATATTATTCAACATAATATTATTTATTATTAAAAATGCAACACACTGATTATGGATTCGCTGCAAATGAAACATAACAGCAGTCACAGCCGACCACATGTACCCTGTGGGTGACTCCACCTCGTGCCCAGTGTGTATTTCTACTCACTGTAATTATAACATGTATGTTTTAATTAAAGTGAATACTGGTATTACTGTTACTGTATCTAAACCTATTAAGCATATACACAACCGACTTTATGTTTCATATGTAGCAATTAAACATGAAACTTAATAAGCTCAGATTTCCAATTTGTCAATTTTCCTTTCAAATTAGCTTTTTTAATCTAATTAAAATCAAATGCACCTAAAATGCTCGTAATGTTGTAAAACTCCATCACTATTGCATCAGAAGCGTCATGACTCCTCCAGCATCACTCCGGCTGTCATCCTTTCACACATACGCACCCTTCCTCTGATTTGTGTGTCTTTCTGGAAGGCCGTTCCTGCAGGATGGCACCCATATCTTTTTTAAAGGGTTCTGGGTGAGCTCTCGGGGTCGATCACTACCGCATCTCTCGGTGCTGTTCTCTATTAAACTCATTATATTGTTCGATCATTCGGTGCGGCGCCTGTACGTCCGATCGCCTACGAGCATCAGCACTAAAGACAGCGAGGAGAAGCGTCAGGACCCCGCTGGAGAACGACACTACCGTAATGACTCGAAAACAAGTGCGGTTCATCGCTTTAACGTAATGCTTTAATAAGAATGCGGTTCGGTTACTTTACCGTAATGCTTTTAAAGCAAGCGCGCCACGTTGTTTACTTTGTCGCTCCATGCATGGCCAAAAACTTACCAAAAAGGCAGAGTTTAGCGGATTTACGTTGTTATTAATTGGACAATGGGTATAATACGTATAATACGATAAGTCAAGTATATTAACCTTTCAATGTGGATTTTATTATTTATTATAAATGATTTTAAATCATTTAAGTATTAAAGTTCCCCTGTCTCATTATTTAGCCCTACGTTCTAGTCTTGACCTGAATTGACACCATAGTCACGTGGTACACGTTGACTATGGCGTCCATTCACTTTGACTATGATCTTTTTTTACCATTTTGTTGAGACTGCTGACGTTGATTTTTATTTGTATGCCTGTTACCATTCTTAGAAAATAACTGAATAAGCCTCTGAATTAATTGGAAAAAGCCATATCAGTTTAAACTGATAACGGTAGTATATCTCAATATGAACGCCCTCATCTGGACACCAGAAGACTGTGGTCATTTGAAATGAAAAATAAATATATTATAGATATATTGTAATTTTTTTAAATTCATGTGCCCTTGGTAATCTGTAACCAAAATCTGAAAATGTACTTCAGATTGAATGGCAAACTTTCTCTGATGATGTCAGCCTAATGGTGTGGGCGGAGCCAAACCACTTTCCTCCAATGGCGGTCTGCTGCGAGCTTTGAAACGCCTACTGTGCTAAAGTCAAATCAATACCCAGTGGAAAAAAACAAGCCACGCCCTCCATTTTTTGTTTCACTTTGAATTAGGTCAGAACACGGTTGCAACTTCTGGTAGTCAAGTAAAGAGAGGCTAGCAATAGCAAGCTAGCTTTGAAAGCATAAAATCCCACCCTTTACTCAGAGCCATGCCAAAAGCCACGCCTCCTCCAAAACACATGAACGCAGTGTGCACAGGTTTGCAGATACATAGTTTGACAGGCAGGTAGGGACCGAATGCATTAATTGGACAAACATTTTACTGTCCTGCAAAATATATAAACAAATATATTTAATCCACTTTACTTAGTGATTGCTATCAGGATGTGAAAAGACTTTTACCAGCATAACAAAAATGTTCCTGGAACAAATCGCCTACACTGCCCTTTAAGAATCACCAGTCTACCTTGTAAAACCTGTTTGTCAAACAACAAGAGGAAGATAAAAAATTATGCTTCTAATATGCATTGTTATATGCACTGTTACAAAACAGAAAACTGGGCCAAAGGTCACATGCATAATTTATGTTATTTCAGGTCATATACACATAATATTATACACGCTTAATATTTGCTTACCCATTACATATAAATACACGTACTGAGACATTATACTGTACACAAACCATCCAGCAGATGGTGCTATATTTGCATCGCTTCAGTCCCTTTGAATTGTGGGTAAGGGATTTGACATGAGCTGTGTGCGCAGCTTGGTAACAGTGATTTGCTAAGAACTGCATTTTATCTTTATACAACCAGTTTGCATTGTGTTAGTAAACATTCGAAGGTAGATAAACAGGCTAGGCTAGCAGCCATTTGTACACGACACCTTGTTTGATTTAATCAGCAAACAACGTACAGGTGTGACCTATAGGTGACGTTTTGTGGTTTGGCGAGATTGGTTTCATTTTACCTGATAACACCCCACCTGCGAAACAGTGCTTGCATTGCATACTGATACATACGCATACTGATGCTAGTCTTTGTCCTTCACAAACAACAGATACGCTTGATACCCCTGTACATATTAAAAAACTTTGCTTATCAAATGGGCGAATACAGTTTTGACCTGCTACAGATCCTGGAACTGAAGCTATTCAGCATGAGGAACAACAAAACCACCCACAACTGCAAATGCATATTGCAATCCATTGTGCAACTGTGAATCACAAATCGCAATTAAATGAGTTAGATTTAACCACCTTGTAATTAAAGCAAAGGCCCCATGTATAAACACAGTACTGCATCTGTGCCTCTGCAATACATAATCCCGTTTTGAATTCAATTAAAAGTAAATCAGATACTTCGTCATTCACCATTCAGATGTCTGAGGGAAACTGCCCCTTGTGTTGCCAAACAAGGAAAGGTGGGTAATTTAAACTCATTATTTGTCAAGTTTTATTAACCTGCCTGCATATGCATTCACAGATACTGCCTCAACGCCAAAGCAATTACTGTAATAATCTGCTTGTTTTAACATGCCGGGCAGCAGCTATGGGCAAATATAATTTCTCAGAATGATAAACATCGATATGCCACCTTTGTATGGCTCATAATCTATCATTTTTGTGATGTGTATGATTTCACTGGCTTTTGTTTTTGCATGTTCTTGCTTCAAGTAAAGTAAACAGGCTGTGCCAGTTTGGATAAACTCATAGTCCATTTTTGCCAGTTCAGGTTTTTAGCCTTACACCACACTGAACCCCTAATTTTACTGTCGCTTAAACAAATTCGAGAGATTCTCTGTACAAAGCCGACAGCCACAAAATGCATTAAATCACATCCCACTGAATAACCTTAAAAACCATAAAATATCCAAATTTACTGGGTCACAGAATTCTATATTTAACACACGACAAGTCCCAGTTTATTTCCATGCCAGTGATCCAACAAACGTGGCATGGTTTGACCTCATCTCCCTCACACTAATGCACATTATAAATGACATGCCAACACGATACGGACAGTACGCGATTCACAAACTAATGAAATTAATCTCACATGCGCATCTCAGCGCATTTACAGGCATGTACCCACGTATGCCCATTCATTCAAAGGCACTGCACAGAACACTCGATCTTTGTTTGTAGACCATACGCATGGCTTGCTCATTAAATACGACACTGTACACGACTCCGTAATGCGTCTGCATCAAAAATGAGATACATTTATGACATTACAGCTCAGATGAATGGCTCGCGGACTCTCTGCTCTAATGCACACGCAGCTCACGTGACAGAGTCTTGTTTACTTCTCGCACAAACAATACCAGATCCTTCCGCCTAAGTGCAGCCATACTCCACCAAAACAGCTGTCTTACCCCTCTTGTCCAGGATCTGTGCGTCTTTGGGCCTGCCAACACCCCTCATGGTCCGCGATCGGTACGTAAGAGCTTTATTTTGATGCTCGCGTTTTGAGGTGTAAAGCAGAAGTATGTAAAGACACGAGCGCACACGCCCACTGATCGACACGCGGCGTAGCCAATCGCAGAGTAGTGAGAGACGACGGGACACGCCCACCTTTCATTTGGGGAATTAGGGGAAAGGTTTTGTTTATACTGTTGCGCAGTATTATGTAATATTACAGAAAGTGTGCCACGATCTAATCAGCTTGTGTGATGCTTTGTTGCTTATTTACCACCCAAATTCTCATTCTGCATGTTTGAATGACGATATATACGATATATATGAAAAAATATGTAGGAAATAAAATCTGTTTATTCTGATATTCAAATATCCTTATATCATAAATCCCTGTTTTTTATTCTGTTTAGTTTTTATAAAAATCCTTATAAAAAACTGTCGTATTAGACTTCTGAAACGGCTTATATATACTTATAAGTCTCTATAACAGTTAAAAGTGATGATTAAAAGTCACGTTAAAGGCAAAAGTCACTGTGTTAGCAGGACTGAAACCAATAAAATGTGACGAGACTATTAAAATCTCATTTGCAAAAGGTTTCGTGGCAGGACGGGTGTTTTAATGACACGCCGTCTCTCAGGAGGCATCTAAGCTACTTCAAGAACATCATGACCTGCAGAAGTTCCACATTCAAAAACATATTTAGCTTGTATCGCGGAACACGCTGGTCACGTAGCGTAGCCACGGGTCACTTGCATCATTCATAATCATTCATTTACAAAATGTGAATAAAAATTGAATGAACACTATGAGGTGTAATTGAATATCATGATCTTTATAATTGTTCCTGGAACATTTTTTATGAAGGCCATAGCGATTAGTGACCGTGCCCCACTATCACCTTCCTCTTGTCTTACTCCTATTTTTGGCTCTCGAGTTCGGTCTGTGTGGATCTGTGTGGAGTCTGTTTAACAATTTAACAAGTGAATTGGTCTTTAAAAAGTACTTAAAAGTGTGTTTGCATTAGATAGCAACGTGCATTAGATGAGAATGTTCCCTGTTATCTGGGTAAGAACTTCATCTGCACTTAAACCAACCTTAAACCAACTCTCAAGCTCATTTGAAGTAAATGTATGATGTTGTTTCATGCAGGTCTTGGAGGAGTGATTGAATTAGCGGTTCATAACATTTAGCTTCCTTATTCTGATGTGTTTACAAACTGTGCTTTAAAACCACAGTAACAGATTTCGGCACAGTGACTTCTTCCTTCTTCCTTAATATCCGAGCTTAGATATTGTTTAGAGGAGCACAAGCAGAAATCAGGGGGCGTTACACCAAACACTAAATGTCAAAAGCTATTTATAAACCACCGTGTTTGAGTACAATCAAAGCGCTCCTTATATTACAGACTGCTGTTTTTAATGCTCATGAAATGCTTTAATGCAAAGTTTTCCATCATATAGAAACGCATCTTCAACCCAGCTCAAAATCGTACAATGTTGGCTAAAGTTCTCTAAACGTCTATCAAAAAATTTTCTTGCAGTAAAGTCAGTAGTAACATTCTCTATCGTATATATCTAAAACGTTCTTCGTACGTTTTAGAATGTTATAAAAACAATTAAAGCTCAAATAACAGTCTTGGAACCAAGTAATAACATTAACATTAACGTTTTAAAAACTGGAGCTTTTGAACATTCCTAGAACTTTCAACATAACGTTTTTGAAAAACGTTGGAGAAACTTTTCTACAACCTAAAATCGTAAGCTGGGAATACAAGCAGCATAAAACATCTACACAGCTTCGCTGCTCACAAACAACAGCGCCTGTGAGAAATGCCAGTGTTTCGTCACATCCAGCTAACTGTGCAATTATCTGCTGAAGAAATGTCTGCCAACCAAAATAACAAACGTTTCCTGGACGTTTGAGATGGGGGAAGGAGAGATCATATGTGGTGATCTGACTGTGTCTGTGTTTGGATCACTAAGAAAGCAAGCATGTGGTTTCCACATTGTCAATTGTTGTTTAGTCCTGATCAGAGGTCAGCTGTTTAGTTTTGTTATGTAGAAGATACTGTTGAGTTAGGATTCAGGAAGCTGAGGTGAGGAACAACATTGTGACTCACTGGAGTCACAAGCATCACATCTTGCAACACAAATGACTGTTGATCATTTCCAGACAGAGATAAATTACTCTTGAAATGTTTTATTCCTAATCATAAACTGCGCCAATAAGGAAAGCTAAAATCAACAACAGATTGCATGATGGGATTGCTGTGGTGAGACTAAAAGGCTCACTGGACCATGAGGACAGGCAGAGACACGTTTTATACAAATAAACATATGCAACGTACACAATTACGCAGAGGTGTGTATCAAATAATCAACCACTACATATAAAGAGAGATACATGTAACGCACAAACACACAATGCTAAAGAATATCAAAGTCTTTCGCTGCTGGTGGTAGACGCGTTAGAAAAGAACAGGTAGAAGAATATAATCCTGTTTCTCCTGCGTTTTCTACGCCAATCCTGCTAGTTTTCCCCTTTAATCATTTATGCATCTCCTCCGTCAATCCATCCATCATCTCTCGTTCTTCGGCGAGCTCATCTATTCCCTCCATCAACGGTTCTTTCACTTCCATCCAGTCATCGATCTGTCCGTTTCTCATTGGCTACTGCAGCCCGACCCTCCGCTCTTCTCTCCTGTAGCTGCTTTTTTGCGTCTCTTGTTCAGTAAGGGGTTGCTGGAGGCGTCCAAGTCTTTAATCTTAACCTGCTCGTAATCTACACGCATGGTGGCCAGCGCGCTAGTTAACTCCTCCTACGAACAGAGAGAGCAAACGGAAAAATGAAACAGACTTTTTTTGCATGCACATTCATGTAAATATGTTTGCATGTGCACTTAATATTACTAAGCCTTTGGAACTGTACGGGTTTTACTGTTGTTCTAGTGTATCTGAATCATACATGGAAATGGCTTATGTGTGGGCTATCATGTGGCTCCCTCTTGAGTACATAGAGGGTACTGCAACAAATAATATCCTACGGTTCATATTTTCATTTATTGCAAGGACTTAAAATTATGTACGTTGGTGGTTGGTTATATATTACATAAAAGTAGCAAAATATATTGAAACAGAAATAACAAAAGTAACAATAAACTACAGTTGAATTTATGACGTAGGTAGTTGTTCAATTAAACCCACTGTATGAACTCTTGTTACTGAACGAAATTGAACATAGTGTCATCAAAATAATATTAAAGCAACCACCAAATCTTATAGTGCCTTACTATATGCATATTATTATACACATGTAATTCTGCCACTGGCCACCAGATGTCAGTGCAGCCCACGCGGTCTCACCTTGACCTCGTCCCACATCTCGCTGTCTTCCGCGAGCACTCGTGTGGTGTGGAGAGGCGTTTGCGGAACCACCATTGATTGCTGAAAAAAACAGCCCAGTGTTGAGATCCTGCTATAGATTCAGTGCAATTATATCCATGGAAACACACAGTCTCATAATCAGCCTGGACACTTACATTGATCCAAGGGTGGTTCATGAACTGATCAATGGTCATTCGTTCATTGGGGTCTGTCTTCAACAGCTGGTGAATCAGCTGTTTGGCTGCAATAGGAGGATATTTCATAATCGTGTTCGGTCGATATTTAGACAAACACACTTAATATAGATCCAACAAGACGTCTAAGACTCTTATTTTAAATGAACTGATTGGAGGAACAGTAGTGGAATACTTTAAAGAGGCTGTCTGAGAGATAAAAACAAAGAGTTACAACAAAGGTCTCTCGCCCACAGTCCAGAAACTGGATTCTAGCACCAGTGTGAACATGTAAACTGAACTGACACCCAAAGTGAATTTACAAACTCAGCCAGAATATTACAGGTGTAGCTGCTATTTACAACACTGTCACAAACACCGTCTGTACTGAGCATCAAACCTAAATTTAGATGTTCCCTTGGGTCCCCTCTATAATGTTTACTAAGCAATTAAGATGTACGAAACAGGTGTAATCCTGAATGTCTATCAATTCCAGGCAAACAAATCCAATATAAAAACCAACTTACAAAACAAGTAAAAAGAATGTGGCAGAAAAATGAATCACACGAGTGAAAAAAAAAAAATCACACGAGATTAATTCTCAAAAACGCTGACGCCAAAGAACGCAAAAGCAAGACACGTCACTGTGGGAAACTACACATAACTATATATACATGTAGTCATGGAAACAGCAATCAAAACAGGTGACGGTGTGATGCACAGATACGCTTTACCTTCCTCAGACACTTCCGACCATTCAGGGTTGGGGAACTCGTATTGGCCCATTCTGATTCGTCGTTTCATACCGGGTGAAATGGCCTGTCCAGTGTTCGAGTAAAATGGCGGAAACCCACACAACCTGCATCCCACAACAGAGTTATAAACATCACATCTAATGTTTTATCAACGTTTACATGAAAACCTGTCTTTAATAGATTCCGTCATACTCACAGGATGTACATAATGACGCCCAGAGACCACATGTCACATGACTTGTCATATTTCTCGGGTCCCAAAACTTCAGGGGCTGTTGAGACGCACAAACACAGATAAACACGTAAGATTTTGTTCTATACATTCGTTTTTTTATGTTCTAGAAACACTGCATGGGACTGCACCTCTGTTTCCTGTGAAAGACGAGCAAAGGTTGCGTCAGTCATGATAAGACTGACTGACAGCATACTGACCTACATAATAGGGTGTGTAGCAGGGCGTCTGTAAGGGGTTATGAAGCGATGTTTCTTTTGCGAAGCCGAAGTCTGTGAGTTTAAGAACTCCGGTGTCGTCTTTACGGGTGTACAGCAAGTTCTCTGGCTGAGAATGAAGAGCAGGTGGATAATGACACATGAAGAGATTGTTAATGTCATATCTGTGCTGCATGTACATATTGCTTGAGTGCTATCTGATTATATGCTATTGTGTTATCTTAGGTCTCTGATCCTGGACTGCAGACGTGATCACGACTCATGCGCTCGTTACCTTGATGTCTCTGTGCGCGATGTTCATGTTGTGCAGGAACTGGATGGCCGTGCCGATGTCCCTCATGATCTCAGAGGCCTCTACAGGAACAAAGAGTGGCATCACATTGCTAATAGCACACAATACTATTCCATATAATCTCCTTTCTGGGAATTACCCTCTATATGAATGACATGGGAAATGACCTCATCATCATATCAGTAGAAATACAGAGAATACAGAATACAAACCTGAGTCACATTTCCACGAACACATGAGAACCGGTTTCACGAATGACCAACTAACCAGTGCCAGTAGTTTCTAGATTTCACTGTGACAGTGGACTGTTTAAGTTTGACCAGAGTGTGTGTGTGTGTGTGTGTTTGAATATGTGGTTCCTGAAGACACAAATGTGTATGTGTATAACAATGTAAACATGGTTTATGGGGACACTTCCTGTGTCCTGATAAGCCAAATTACTTAAAAAACATTCTAAATTGTGTTTTTTTTTGTTCATTAAAATAATGCCACAAGTTTTCAGTGAGGGTTTGGCGATAGAATATACAGTTTGTACAGTATATAAACCATTATGTCTATGGAGAGTCCTCATAAACCACATCTGCCAGTGTGTGTGTGTGTGTGTGTGTGTGTGTGTGTGTGTGTGTGTTGTAAACAGAGATTGCTAGCTCACCTCTTTCAGTGAAGGCCTGGTCTCCTCTAGCCTGGATTCTGCTGAAGAGCTCTCCTCCCTCCATGCTGATGCAAGACACACAACATCATCAACACTGCTTCTGATTATACCGCTTAACGCACAGAAACACAACCGAAATGAGTGTCATTCCTTTTCCCATCAGGAATGAGAGTTAAACGGACAACGCCACATTTTTGGTATAGAAATAATGTTAAAAAATCGCCAAGAATGTCCGAATGCAGGAGGGAGGCAGGAAATGAGCCCTAATGAAGGAACGGAACATTTCTGAGTGCTGCACTTAAAAACAGAGAGAGCCTCTAAACGGCTCGGCCATTTAAACCATCTCCAGACATTTCCTCCTGGCATGCCTATCTGCATACAGATAAAGCCCTCACAGTCCCTCAATGCAGCATTTAAAGCCACTGTTTTATTCAGCCGTAGTGCTGCATTAACAAGCGGAGCATAGAAACACTTTCAGATATTAACAGTCAAAATGAGACACAAAACTTTCAAATCAAGAGTGAAACATAAGATCAGTTTCACTTCATTCTGGTTTTGCGCATGATTTACACACAAACAAGTTTGCTTGTGCGTCAGGAATAACGCCCCATATTAAAGACAAAGTGTTGTTTTTTTAATGCTAAATCATTTCTATCTAAGATTTATATGCGCAGACAACTATAAGTAATCTACTGATGGGTTCATTTCCCTAAAAGGTAAACAATGCAAACCCTGCTCTGTTTGTGGCCCGCCCACTCAGCGATCTGGCCAATGCCGTACGTTGGGTGTAAATGCAAATGGCTGTCACCATCACATTGTATATGATGAATGAGGCGGCTAATGATTTGAGCATATAAGGAGCTGGACTATTTCTGGCCGCTGTCCAAGATGTTCAAACGTTAAGACTCACCATTCCATGATGATTAGAAGACATTTTTTCCCACGATACATGTTTTCATATAGACTGAGGATTCGAACTATATGAGGCCCTTCGGAGACTCTCCAGTGTAGCTCCACCTCTCTCTGCGCTTTGGGGCACTCGTACAAAATCTACAGATATGAAAACGTACAAGAAACAAAAGTCATATGAACAGAAACAACATTTAAATCCAAACTGTTTATTTAAACTGTGTTAAAAAAATCTCTGGAATCTCAGCAACACTGTGTTCCTGTGGAGCATTGTGCTTGCAGCGCAAAGGTTGTGGGTTCGATTCCCAGGAAACACATACTGATAAAATGTACACCTTCAATGCACTATAAGTCACTTTGGATAAAAGTGTCAGGCAGATGCATAAATGTACGTTTACATAGAAAATGTTGAGAAAGGTTCTGGGTCCAACAGAACTAAAGCGAATCTGTCTCTATGTAAACAGATCCAATATTTTTTAAGTTCTGTTGTCCGTCTTTACATCTGACGTATTCATGACAGGAGGTACTAAAACTGTATTTTAGGTACAGATAGCAACAGATACAAAGCTGATAAACAAAAGTCTGAGTCTTGTGGTTATACTTTGTAAACAAAACATTCATTCCACTTCTACTATTGGTTTGTTTTCACACATTGTGAGGTGACTTCTGAATTAATGTGGTTCTTGACAGCAGGCTACAGAGTCTGCCAGCGGAGCAGAACTTCTGTTGACCCTGAACATTCTGTTAATACAATGATTCTGTTAATGATTCAGCGTTCCAGCTGCTGAGCATTAAAGCAGAGCCGTTACATAAGAGTTCGTTTCATTTCAAAGAAAAGAGAACTACGTATTTCATTCAATTTCAGTCATACTGAGTCATTTAGTCGATGTCCTTTCCCGCCTTTTTGTGTCCTATCAGATTCAGAAATACATGTTCAGATTCAGATTCAGAAATACATGTTCAGATTCAGAAATACATGTTCAGATTCAGAAATACATGTTCAGATTCAGATTCAGAAATACATGTTCAGATTTAGATTCAGAAATACATGTTCAGATTCAGAAATACATGTTCAGATTCAGATTCAGAAATATATGTTCAGATTCAGATTCAGAAATACATGTTCAGATTCAGATTCAGAAATACATGTTCAGATTCAGATTCAGAAATACATGTTCAGATTCAGATTCAGAAATACATGTTCAGATTCAGAAATACATGTTCGTCCTCTCTCTCTCTTTCAAAGAGGGACGAGTCTCACACACAGTGTGAACATAAATAGAGACTCTGACATGGCACGTGTTCCA
Organism: Botia almorhae; assembly: GCA_036877575.1. Lineage (NCBI taxonomy): Eukaryota > Metazoa > Chordata > Actinopteri > Cypriniformes > Botiidae > Botia > Botia almorhae. The sequence goes on along the minus strand of JAZGTJ010001518.1, from coordinate 2,625 downwards.
TCAGAGTATATTTCTGAGCAGTGAAAAAATATACTCTGCTGAAGGAACACATAGGGAGTGTACGGGCTAAGAGCCATTTATAGCGTTTTGTGTGTCTGTCCCTTTAAAAGACAGTTTGGAAATTCTGTCATCATTTGCTCAGCTTCATGTCATTCGAACCCTGTACTGTACGACTTCCTGTTCTGAATGCAAAAGGAGATTCTTTGTCTAATGAATATTCAGATAGACTCAATACAGTGGCAGTACAATGTGATGTTTTATGCTTAATACAGTCGCTCAAGTGTGTCTGGAAAAAATATGTGGTTCGCTGACTAACTTCACTGTACTCAGATCAGTTTTGATGAGACAACCGTGTAAATGACACAAGATAACTGGGTTTCTCACCAAAACCGATCATGGCGGTCCACTCGTAAAAGTGTTCAAATCAGTCATAATATCATAATAAATACAAAAATAAATGATCTTTTTTGTATACTGTGAGTAAATGACACCAATTATTATTTTTGGATGAACTGATCTTTTAAAATATCAACAAAAAAATCACTAAACATCCTTTTATCTAGTTTAAACCTGTTTAGCACCTGTTTACACACGAGCAAACAAAACTAAATGGATTTCTCCTTTTAATTTCTGTCAATTAAACCCCAAAAGCTGTTTGTGTCTGAACGACCTGCAGAGGCGGAACCGCTGTGATTTGATTTGACCTCCGCCCACACTGTGTCTGTCTCTGCAGCTGATCAACTAAAGAGAACGATCTGCATCCGTGTGGGAGAGAAACAGACGCATTGCCTTCATTTTCCCAATAACAGCAGCCCAAAGACAGCTTGACTCACTTAACAGAGACGCCCGTGGGCAGCAGAGTTTCAGGGGCAGTTGTAAATGACTGACTGGAGTAACAGTTATAGACCAGATCTAATTCAAACAGATACAGGAAGAACTTTAAAAAAACTGCTACAGTATCATGAGGGAACCGGTTTCAGGAAACTCTGTTTGCAACAACACAGAACAGAAGTTGTGGTGAGAGGGAAACCACGAGGGATATCGCACACACATGCACTTGTGTAACTTCATAAGCTTTATGGATACACACACACACACTATAACTTAACCCTAACCCACATTCTAACCCTAACAGAAAATTTCCTACATTTTTTACAATTTATAAAAACTTTATTTACTGTATTTTATACAAATAAGAACGACCTCAAAAGGGGTTTTGCTCAGTTTTGCTGACTTTTGGGTACCAATTTGTCCCCAGTATATGGTTAAGTAAACCGACACGCACACATATGTGGATATATGTATTTAAGTTATGTCTTTAGTTACTGTAACTAATTTGAGCTGATCATCAAACTAGCAGGTATTTAAAGTCGTACCAACAAAATACACGGTCCTGTTTTGTACATACACACGTGCTCTTATGTTACTATGGTGATAAACATGTGATGCCCACAAACTGGATGCCTTGTTATCCCCATTGAAATCAATGAATCTGTGGCACTTTCAGAGATGATGTGAAAGAGGGGACGCAGCCAGAAGTGATGGTGTTGGTGTACTGATGCTGATGATGCTGCACACTCATGAGAGAAAGCAGATGTGAGACTATCCAAAATGGAGTCAGATCTATTTTAAACCTGTTTACTGTGTTACAGTATAAACAGCTACAATGGTCTTAATCGGGCACTTTTTAAACAACACTATTTACAGTGAAAGCAGTTAGTCAATATCGGAGCAGTCTGTAGATGTCTTATTCAGACAGTGTATGCAACCGCCATTTCAACAGCATGTCTGCAGGGACCGGCTGCAGAACCACAAATGCATGACAGCTATATTGGCTCTTTAATGTTTATGACTGCATTTAATTTCCTGAGGCTACAGGCTGGCTGAGCCTCCGGATTTATTAGTCTCAGCAGTAAAATTTAACAGATAGAGCCGCCCAACTGCTTTCTGTTTAGTAAATAAGAGATTACGTTTGTTTAAGTGAGTCATTGAGTCGAATGAGATAGGTGGATTGGGTTTATATGTGTGTGTGTGTGTGTGTGTTTACTTAACCATATATTGGAGACAAATTTGTATCCAAAAGTCAGCAAAACCTGACAAATCTTAGCAAAAACTCCCTTTGAGGATGTCCTCATTTGTATAAACGTTCGAAAAATATAGTAAATAAAGTTTTTTTGTAAAGTATAAATGCAGATTTTTTTCTGTTAGTGTTTTGTTTATAACCTGCTGTGAATGAAAACAACAGAAGTCTATGGAAGGTCCCCACTTAGACAAGTAAGTGTGTGGGACCTATATTTGACCCATGAATTCACTTACCAATGAATGTAACCAGAATGTAATCAGTCATATAAGTTATAATACAGAGAGTTATTAGGATGTTAGCATGTGAAGTTCATTTTACGGTAGCTTTCATTGTTCCAGCATTTCGGCATAAGCAAAATATGTAATAATAGTATAAAAATCACAATGTCCTGTGATCACAGTTTTCACGAACAACCATAATGAACTTAACTGTTAGCCCTTTTGACATTAACATTGAGTCATTTAGCTGACGCTTTTATCCAAAGCGACTTACAAATGAGGACAAGGAAGCAACTTCAAATACAATAAGAGGCAACAGTGAAT
>JAZGTJ010001517.1:0-48055 GCA_036877575.1 Botia almorhae | reverse complement strand
GGAAGCACTGGAATCGAACGAGAAACCTTCTGATTATAAGCCCGACTCACTAACCAGTAGGCCACACAGTGTGTGAAAGTTAGTCACCTTTGTGATGATGTGATTGTAAAGTAAAATGTTCTAGGCAGTTGTTGTTTGGAGGTCACTAATCTGAAGCTGTTAAAATAGCTGCTGGGGGCTCAGAGGGGATTACAGTGGATTTTGACTGTAGACAAATCTTTGACTGTAGCAAAAGTTCTGTTGCTTTTTGCAATTTAAACTGGTCAGGAACTGCTCACTTAGACAGGAATTTACATGTAAACCGACCAATCACTATTTGTTTTTTTCTCGCTGTGGTGTGTACGCAATGTCAATAAAGACATAAAAATAATGGGCCCAATTTGAATTTGAAATGTCTCCAGTATTGCTTCGGGGTATAGCAATCACAGAGAGCAGAAAAAACATTATTTGACAGGGTGGAAAAGGAAAAGAGGTAACAAGAAAAGAGAGAAAAAGGAGTAGGATTGAGTTGGCATGAAATAAGGCGGCAAACTAACACAAGCTGATATAGCATTTGACACCTTCCGCAGACAACTGCCATGCGCATTTAAATAATTTACCAAATGTCATCACAGAAGTTTTAAAATGCAGAGTGCTGCTGTAATAGGAACTCCCCACCTTTGGTGGCAGGTGCCTCTGTGAGCTGAACACATGTATATTTCTATGTATATCCAACCAGGCATTTTTAATGAATAATATATTGGCACATCACAAGCTTTGAGACTGATTGAAGAGTGAAGCAATAACTCTACAGTATGATTAGACAGGGTTGTGATTAACATCATGGCAAAAATAATCCACCCTGGAGATATACTGATAAACCAGATGAATAATTAAAACTGTGATTCTGGAATTTTGAAGTTATTTCAGCTAATTACATTTAAAAAAATGTAATACAAATGATTAGGTTTTCCATATCCTCATACTAAAGTACATATTATAGCATTTATAAGTGTAAAAATTGCACACACAGGATTTCTTGTGCCCAGATGTTAACAGTAACTGGGTGCAAAGTTAGGGGTGTTCACAAATTGGTGTCCAAACTCGTTCCTGGGGGGCAACTGAACTTGCCTCAATTTACCTACCTGAAAGTTTCTTTCTTTAACTGTTTTAACTGAATATGTGTTGGCAACCTGGTGGGCAATATTATATTTTATAATACTATATAGTTACTTTATAGTTTTTTGTAACGCTTGTATGGGGACAAGGCAACAAAATTATACATTTAGATAAGAATGAATTATATGTGTACAGTAAGGCAACACGATATTAAAGTAGCGATACATTTACAGGTTAGCTATACCATCACTTATTAATTAGGTAAATACTTTGCAACTATAGCAGTCTATTTTGTACATACAAAATGAACTGCCTTTATATTGGTTTAAACAGCAGTAGGTAGAATGATTCAAGCATAACAAAATTCAATATTAGCTTCATCTAGCACAAATACAATGAATACACTTCAATTAATTCAATTAAAACTTCAGCCGAAACTTTTACTTAGGATGTTCATAACTTTGTTTTTGTTTAATTCTGCACTAATTATTTGAACCTGTCTGCAGTATGTGACCTTATAAACAACAATATATTGATCTGTTGGCTTCTGCCTTTTCTGGGTCAGTGTTTTCCTTTCTTACAATGACCTTGATAACAAGCTGACAGCACAACTGCCCTATTCTGCCACTTCATTCCCAATTATATGTTGAAAATTAGGGCTCTGTCTTGACCAGTAATCTACTCAGCTCCTCATCTAGACCCTAGTCATTTCAATACTAGACTAACAACATCCAATGGCTGCTACAGTATTTTACTTGCTATTTTACTCGCACCACAAATTCAGTAATGTTGCACTTCTACTTATGCGGTCACTTATATTCACCTCTACATATGCCCTATTCAATATACTTGGCCTAGCCGTTGTGCGTTCTCATCTTTTGGTATTGATAATTGCCATTAACATGATTAGTGTTTCGGTAAGAAAATGTCTGCTAAAAACATAAATGTAATTAACCATATGGCATTATTCCAAGTTCCTGGGTAACAGAAATTATACTCTGAGATATTTTAGAAGTGAAGTGATAGAAGTGATTTAGAAGTGATCATTTAGAGCACTTTAGAAGCGCTTTGTAATAATTGTATGCATGACACATTCTTGTGAGTTTTAATGGTTTTTGAATGTCATTTTCTTTTACTATGTATATACAAGTTTCACTTTGGACATTGAGTTTTGAGGACCTTAATCTAATCAATTCAGTTGTGTCTCCACTGAAACTATATAACCATTATGGAATTTAGAAGGAAATCATTAGCTGTCAATGGCTGAGCCACTATCACAAACCACTGCATGCACTCATTTCTTTCTGCCCTGATGCTCTAGCAGAGGCACTGGGGAAAAGGAGAGATGCAACTTAGCATGCTATAACGGGGATTACTTAGCTCATTTGTAAACAGGCTTTCATAATAGCGCTAATTAAGCATACCGGTCAACATACGGCGTATGCCATTCAAAACAAACAGAGTTAGTCGTCCATGAAACTATGCAGTGGCCTCGTTAAATTTACAGAGCTGGGAGTAGAAGGGGAGGGAAGGTGAGCTCCCAATAGACCACACTACTGATTAACTTCAGGAGGGGCGTTCAGTTTTTCCAGACCCAGTCAATAAGAAGTGGCTGTTTTCGAAAATCAGCGAAGCAGCAGCAGTCTGCAGGCACTTATTGTCAGTTGAGCGTGTGCACATCTCTTCCTTGTGATTTGCTCTACGCACTATTTGCGATAAGCACCGCGTGTTAAATTTAGCAATGAACGCTCCCCATTCTACCCTCGAATTTGTTTTGTCAAACCTGTTTGGAAATGAGTGAGAAAAGAAAGAGTAAGATGAAATTCTAACAGTAAACACTTCTCATTTACTCTCTCTAGCCGTCCCCTTTTTGATAAATAGAAAGTGTGTTTACTGCGAATTAGACACAAACCTACAAGCGTGATAATAGGAAATTATTTTTGTGCAGTTTTGACATTTAGCAAATGCTTTAATCTATAGTTGAATTTAAGGTATATGCTTTATCAGTTCTCATGTTCCCTGGGAATCTAATACATGACCTTGGCTTCGCTAACCCATGCATTTCCTTTTTTTTTACATTCAGCAAACACTTATCCAAAGTTACCTAGTGAATATATTAAGCAGTTTGTGTGTTCCCTAGGAATCAAACCCATGACCTCGGCGCTGCTAGCCCATGCACTATTTGTTTAACCACAGTTTGGAGTGTGGTTTCTAGTCATGTTCCACTAAGACTATAGATATTCTGTTAAGCCTGATAAAACATCTTTCTATAGGGAAAAAATTGGCCTTGGTCAAAATTTGATAACATTCTGACATGCTTAGCATCAGTACCTGACACATTGAAGCTGAAGTCTCAAGCAAAGCACAGTAGTGTACACTAGAGTATCAGAAAGGTTAAGTGTACTTCTGCAACAGGACACCACTCGACTCTCCAACACCAGTTGTAGTAATTGATTCTGTATACCAAGTTGCTGTGAGCACCAGCAGAGCCATCAAGGTCAAAAAGATGGTGATGAAACCCACTCACATCTTTAAATCACACACACACACTTATATCACAAACACTATTGGTGACATATTTGACAATTCTAACATAGTTCTTCAATTATAAGTGTTTGACTTCTGTTGATGCAACCGCGTGAAATGTCTTAAAGTGAAACAAATCAAAGCAGGTGAAAGTGTCAGTCAGTCTGAGATAAAAAGAGTGGCGTTGTCATTATGGAGATGTGCTTGGAACTTTTCACCTTTGGGAAATCAATCAATGACTGAAGTAATTGGCATTGCGCATTAAAGGATTTGATTCTTTGATTCCCTGACAATTTGACAAGCTTTTGAATGTTAAGTAAAGGGAAAAGGTCTCATCAGCCACAACGAAATTAACTTTTAAAGTCTCTCACCTTATCAGTTCTTGACCACAAAATGGTTCAGAGTGATGTCTGGTTCCAAACCAGACAGTTAATAATTTGTGATTTCAGTTTTAAACTATACTAAGAACATCATTTAAAAGCCTTTTACCAAAGAAAAGTTGGGGTAGCGCTGTTCCATTTTTTTTACAGCTTTTCTGTAGCTCAGCTAGGAGAATGTTGCTAACAATGCAAATGTCATGAGTCTTATTCCCATGCACATACTCATAAATAAATATATAGCTTAAATGCACATGGATAAAAACGTCAGCCACATGTTTAACTGGTACCGGGTGCCAGTTATATCAAACTTCATCCACTTTGTTTCATTAGCTAAGCTTTTGGGTAGAGCAGCATCATGAGGGTAGTCATTGCAGTGTGTTCTGACCTTCTTAAGAGCTGTGATGTATTATAGGGGTTAAGATTCTCTTAAGGCACATATGTAGGATGTTTTATCTTGATTCTGTTTATCAGGAGCTGGTGTGATAGAGGCACATCTTTAACTGCCTGCCTTTGATTATGCCTCGGGTTGCCATGGAAACAGCAAAGCGTTGAAATGGGAGAACAATGGCCCTGAATGCCAATAAAGTGAGTCAGTAAAAGGGATACGTGCCTCTCTCTTTTACCACATGCCAGTCTACATCACAGACAGCAGAATCCTATGTCTGTCCTGCTTAGTAGAAGACAGAGACTTTGATACATAGGCAGGGAATAAAGATCAAGATCCATACAGCTTGTTTGATTGTCTTTGAGTTACATAATTGTAATAGAAATAATATTCTGCTTGAATGTATTTAATGAAAGATCTCTAAAGGCTTTAGATCTTCGTGGCAAAGTAGACTGTGAAAAAGAGACATTTGATGAAAATGTTCTCTCATGAAATAAAAAAGATAAATGTTTACTGTGATGTGAGATGCTTGCATATAATGATTTGTGTTTCATAGAATGTGAATGTAAGAGATTAAAGTCACATTGACAAAAAAGTTTCTTTTAATGTAGAAGGATTTCTGTCTGTTATGGCTTTGATCTGCCTTGGAGCTCTCTATTACAAAGAGAAGGAAAAAGTGGGATCCTTCCAAAAGTGTAATTTGATTACATAAAATGCTAACACCAATTAAACAGAGGAAGAAAATGCAAAACATTATTTATGCTGAGAGTGCTTTAACTAAGCATTAAGAAAACATGAGAACAAAAGTTGAAACTTATTTAGCACAGGTTATAAGGTGTGTGTAGTTTGAAATCAACAGCCATTAGTGCACTCTGTGAGTTGTGTGTGTGTGGTGTGTAGTATGTTTTAACCCAAATGTGTCTTGGCTTGTAGATGAGCACATATTGGTGTGGGCTTAGTGGGTTTCACAGTCTGAATGAAGAAATTAAGAATTTGTGATATTATTAAATTCATTGGCAAACACACGTACATTTGGGTCTTGTATTTTCTCACATGGTTGGTTTATAATCTTGTTAATGAATTTTTTTTATTCTTGCTATCTTTATTCCTGCTACAGAAAGCTTTCTGATTTTTTCAAATGCATCACACAAATCATTTGTAGCTTTTATTTGCAGTTACTAGCTGACCATTTCTAAACATTAAATTAAACAGAATTGCATTTCATATCTCTGTTGAATTCTCTTACCTTTTCTCATTACGTTTTTATTGTCAGTAGTCATTGGATTTTAAGGTAACACACTATCGGAGTCATTGTACATTTAAAGTTTTATTGAACTGATGTTTTAAATGTTGAACCACACCAAACAAACCTGCTTTCTCAATGAAGAAAGATATAAAATCATATACACACCCCACAGCCATTAGCAGCCCACCTTTTGCTGGTCTCATTTTTTTTCTTTTTTTAATTAAAAGGTCCATTTGAGAGAGAAATAAAGCAAAAGAGTAGAATATTGCCTTTTCTTTTGTGGTGTGATATTATCAACTTGGAGCTGAATGTGATTATTGCTCCCCAGAATATTACATACAGGCAGAATTAGATTGGGTAACCCCCTTCACACTTCTTCCAAGAAAAAGATAGCGGACCAACAAAAGCAGCGTTGGATTGATCCTTTTATGACAAAAGCAAGGAATATAGATATAAACAGATTAGAGTTGCCAAAAAGGATTTTAAATCACCTATTGACAATTTCCTCTTCAACCATGAACACACCCTTGCCAACCCCACCCCACAACCGGTGTGACCCCTTCATGACTATAAGAAATGCTAGACCTATATTTTGTGTTTTATCTGGTGGCAAACAGACAGATTGGAAGCTCACTGGCTTTTTCGGGTTCCTTTTATTTTTATTTGCTTTAGTTTTATTACTTTGCGAGCTACTGGTACATCAGTATAATTCCCAGGGCTCAGGTACTGTACAACTCTTAAGAGTGCAGGAACAGCCTCACAACTGACAAAACGTCAGTACTGTGACTCCATTATGATGGATAGATAAACATAATCTGTGTGGCAACAACAGATTTATCTTCCTCCTCCGTCTAAAAAAATAAACATACAATTGTGCACAATTATGATTTCGGCATTCATTCAATAGTTCCTCTTACTGATGCAGCATCTGATGCCTTTAGGCAAATGATTGCTTGTTATATTAAGATGGGCGAAGATTTGAATTATTTATGGGCTCAAGTTTAAGGGCTGCAGTGTCACTCCTTGTTCTTCCAAGTGTTGAAAAAAAAATATTTGGCAACATCCTATTCTGATTAGCAATTAACAAGCATTTAAAAGGCTCTTAAGCACACAAAGCGACCTGTTAAATCCCAAGTGAATAGGGTAGGACACACGTACAGTTTGTTTACAGAATTCAATAGCAGCACCCTTGTTTATCGACAACAATACACCACACACTCCGGTATCTGTTCCTTACTCAGTCTAATAACCAGGGGTTAAATTGGGATGCAACAGCATTCTGGCACCTTTGATTGGCAGTTTGATTGTAAGTCTACTTTATGCTCTAGTTTTGTTTGCTTCAAGACAATCAATTTTCATTCCTATTTAGCAAATGTTCTCTTTGAATAAAATATTTTAAAGTTTATCACATTACAGCTTGTAATGACAACATATTGGCCACTGTTATTAGCCACCAAATGTGCCCCTGTTGGACCAACCCATACTGTAGAGACTATGATGATATTTGTGTTTATTTGTATGTGTATTTTTTACATTATTTTCACTTACCAAATATATGCACGAACAATACTTAACATTTTCAGAAAATAGCTGATCACCACATTGTAGGGTTTTCCTTCCTCCAAACTCCTGCATACTGGTAACTAATTCTGGCAACATTCCATAACATTCCATGTTTTCTCTCTGGACTGGCACAGGTGAAAGTTCAGTAAGCACAAAGCCAATGTGATGCAAGAGTCAGAGGAGCACTGAGCCACAAATTCCATCTCAGGTCCACCAACACTTGGGACAAGTCCCATCTGAGTCTTAAGTATTGAGCGTGAAAGAGAGACTGGATACCCGCTGACTAAAAAACCTTGTCTCATTCCTTGTCTCAACCAAGAAATACGATTTATCGGTTCTCTGATCTCTGTAAATCAATTACCAGTGTCAAAAGAAGAGAGAATTCTTCTTGAGAAACTTTGCGAAACCGTGTGTTCATTTTTGGCACTGCTCTGCACTTGCACATGTGTATTAATTTATATGTGTCTGTCGCCGTTTCTGTATGTATTTGAGTGTATCAAAATCAAGGTTACTTTGATAAGTGCATTTACGCCACATTCTCAGTTTGTAGGTAAAAACAACATTGCTCTAGATGAGGATACCAAAAAGAATAATTCATAGTTTGTAATTAGTTTTGCATCATTTGTAACAAAAGAGGAGCCTGCACAGCCATACGCATGAATGTCACACAGAACAGACTGAATGTTTTGATGCAGTTTTTGCCTTTAGATAGACTATCATCTTCTCAAAGCCATATAGAAACAAAGTGTGACTAAACTGACAGTACGACTGTGCTGAAAAGGACTTACTCACTGTTCACAGATTTATCTTGCTTTTGGCTTCAGAGCAGAACGTATTTTCAGTCAAAAACCACAAGCCTTATTGCCAATCTTCAACTCCAACCATTTGTGAGCTTAAGCCGGATATTTGATGTCTTTTGCTTGCTTTATCTGTTTCTCTCTCTCTTTCTCTCTCTTAAAATATTCATCTACCCTTATTTTCTTTATATAGCAAGCTGTTAAACAAAATACAAGCAAATACTGTGCGCACACACAAAACGTTCAAGCCTGTATGCACACGCACTAAATGTTTTACTGACCATAATCCAGTGGCAGCTGTAAGCGGCTTTAGATACTGTGTTGTTGGACTTCTTGACTTGAGTGAAGAGTGCCTGCCTGTAGCACAGGGATAGATGTTTCTGAGAGATTAGGGTTGGACCTGACTCTGAGCCATAGACAAAGATTCTCTATCTCTTATCTCTCAGATCCAGAAAATGGAAGCACTTTGTGGTCAGAAATGTTCGCTTTTAAATAAATAAATACCCCCCCTATACTGACTACTGGCAGGTTACAGTTGAGTATTTCTGCAGTTTGTTGTACGGCCTTTAACTGCAAGATGACTTTTTAGGTAGAATAAAGTCTGTTTTACAGTAATGATAATCTAATGAGAACCACTATTAAGAATTGGTTTTAACAACCAAAACAAACAAAAAACATTTAATTGTAAAACAATCAAAAACATATTTTGGAATGAATTGAAATGGACATGTTTTCATGAGATCTACTTTCATAGCAAATGCGCTATAACTTCCAAGTTAACACTTGCAAACGAAATAGTAAAGTTCATTAAAGTTACACAGAGTGTATTCAAACACATTAAGTAAATTTGGTTGCTGAATCTTGCACAAAACCTCAGGTCATCACCTAAATTGGCACATCAGAAATAACAACTGACCTCAGCACACCTTTTACTGTTGTTTTTAGCATTCCAAAATGATGTTCTCTCATTCTTCATGCTCCTGTGGTGAAAATGCCCCATCGGAAGGCAGAAACACATGGTGGGTAATAAGAACACACTCTTTATGAGCAGGATGAAGACATTATCATGAAATGAATCCAGCTCCGGTGCTGAATCTCATGGCAGACCTTAATAAGACTGCTGATTGAGATAAACAGACTTGATTGCTTTGATTGTTTTCTCTAACTGAACTGCTAAAGCACTTAAAGCGTGTTTGATGTTCCTAACAACGATAATGCTTTGCTTTTAACATACTTAAAGGAGAAACAATTTGTCAAAATTTTGATTCTGCACTTACTGGATAACCTAAAGAGTTCTATTCTAACTCTAAATTAGATTTTTTTCTAAATTTATTTAATGCTATTTCTATAATACTAATTAATTATAGAAATAAATACTTTTTTTTTTAGTTTTATTTTTTACATCAAAATAATGTTATTATTATTATTATTATTAGTAGTAGTAGTAGTAGTGTTAATAACAATAATAACTGCAATAAATAATCAGATTAATAATATTAAACAAATCCATAATTACCATATATCTAGCACACAAATTTACATAATCAAAATTAACAAAAAAAATTAACAAACATTAAATAACCATACATTTAAATCTGCTTACATTTAAACACTGCTTACAAGTTTGTATTGTTTTTTTATCATCTCATGTGTAGTTATTTCAATATAAAATGTTTTTTTTAATTCTGTAAAACCCATTAATTGCAGAATGTGTCAACTCTGGCTTAATCCACGACTTGTGTGCTTCGTGTGGAACATGGCAAATGTCTGGAGACATGAAGCCTATTTAATAGGTAAGGATTAAAGAATGACAGCGTACATCTGAATGACACAGAGAATAAGAGCCAGACTGACAGACTAATGAAAACCAGACACTGTAACATGAACCAGCATAATCCAGCAATCACTCTGTAAACTCCAGCCATCTCAACCTGCAGTTGTTCCAACCTCTTTTCCCTCATCCACAAAACTTGGTTTAAAGTGACAAAGACTGATTTTTGTTCTCTCCTCCCATTTCCAAAGTTATAGATTAAAACAACAGGACAATGCAGCTTTAAATGCGGTTCTTTACAGTAAGTAGACTAAACAACACCAAAAATAAAATGTCACTTTTGTAACAGAGTGGTGTGTAGCGCTCTTTCTGCTTTCACAGGGAGATGAAATGAGAGAGAGAGAGAGAGAGAGAGAGAGAGAAAGAGAGAGAGAGAATGTAAAAGTACTAAGAAGTTAACTGTCAGTCACCCAGTGTGAGAGCCTCAGAGCTATGATGAGTTGGCTTAAATAGAAGACAGCAGAAGAGAGAGTGAGTGGAGAGACTTCCCTACAGATAAGAATTATGGTGGCCACATGCGGTTTCCTTCCATACAATGAGCGGTTGGGGTCATTAAAACTAATTACTATCATTGTTATCTTATAATGAAAACTAAAATTAAATATATAAAATATGATTGTTCCATGTTGTGTGAAGGAAAAAGTGAAAACAGATACACAGCATATTCATAATCACACATTTAGAGTTTGGAAAATAACTGTCTAATCATCTCAAAATTGAAAATTCTGCCATGCTTCCATAACACTTATAGCATAGACTACAAGTCCATGGGGACCCCAACAAACCATAAGACAGGACCCTGCTTACAAGTAATGCATTTAGAATGAATAAATATACTGGTGATTGCATTTACTGAGTTTAACTTTAACAGGTCACATAAAATCTACAGTAGCTTACTGTAGTTCTGCTTTTACAGCTTCATTACAGTGCTAAGTTAAGGTAGGTTCTCTCTTGGAAATCGGCATGATGCTACAAGCCTGCAACTATAATTCCAGTGAAAATACATTTGTCGTCACCGTATACCACTTAAATTTAGCCTTAGGTCTGCCTTTCTATGTAAAATGCTGTAGATAGGCACATTTAACTAGAACATGATTGGTTTATTATGCTGTGGGGCTGCGGGGGTGTCCTGTATGCCAGTGCATTAGGCTAAAGCCAGATACTTCTGTGACCATGACTAAATGTGCTCTTTGTCAAGATGTTAAACTTTGCTGTTAATGATAAAGCAGTTGGACTACAGCCACTACTTTTAAATGCCAGATGCACAACCTTTTAAGCCCAATGTAGTGCTTTTTGAATAATTCATTCTGGCTATTTTTTGAACATAGTTACATGTTTTCAATCTTTTACAGCTCCTTTTTTTTACAGTAAATGACTTAAACTCCCACCATGGCCTCAAATGTTTCCATGATAAAAAGTGTTTCAAGCACACAAGGGCTGCTGTGCTTGATGATTCAGGTCAGTAGGTTAAAATGTGACAAGCCAGGCCTTGCTGGTTTGTCAGAAACAGACTGTGTATTTGTCTCATGTTAGACATTAGCCGTCCAATTTAGCCACACTCTTTTATATACACAGCTTAAGCACTTTGGTGTCCTTCAAGTCTGTGACAGTTTCCGGTTTCCTTCCGCGTATGTCACAGAGAGTTTCAGAAACATGACTTATCTGTCAAACACCTTACACAAGTCTCTGGCACACACACTCACACACAGCTGTGTGTCTTACCATTTTTTTGTTTGTTTTGCAGACTCCTATACTAGCATTTCGAGGAGAGAATATATTGACAGACCTGTTGCAGATAACAAATTGGGACTCATAAAAAACGAGCACAAGCAGGCATCATTCTCCAGTAAATTCTAAGGTGTTTGTGAAATTGAGCAAAAAAGTACTGATGTCTGACGCCATCCCAAAAATACTAAAGGTGGAATAGCAGTGTGGAATAAGGCCTGTATTTTTTTTACATGCATCACCGAACAGACAGTTCCAAACAACAGAAATCCGGTGGTTGCAAGGGGTCTCATTTTCTCAGCCACCCACTTACTAGAAGGGAGTCATTTTTCACACTGAGGTAAAAACACATGAGGAGATGACTGTCAGATGGTTTACTGTGAGGTGTGCATGTGTGAGAGAGTGTACATTTGTTTTACACAGGGCTTTGTCCAATGTGTGTGTATGTGTCATGACAGAACCATGCAAGGTAATAAAAAAAATGTATGTGCTAATAGTGCCTAGCTATTTTTATAAAAATGCATTAGCATATGCCCTAGTGGAGTGTGGAGATGCTTATTTGCGCTAACCTTCTGATATCAGAGCGCCCCACGCAGCCGAGCTTTCGGCATATCTAATGGGGCCCATTGTTTTCATGAGCACATTACTAATGTCCCCTATTTTAAAAAAAGTATACAGACATGTGTTGTCTATCTATATCCCTGGCATCGCCTTGCACAGACTCATCATGATCTGCTCCAGGCAATGTTTCCTTACCAGGTGAATCATGTGGAAATATTTTGGGCCCTGGAAGTACAGAGATGGAAAAAACCCAAGCAGGAATAAGAAAGGGCCATTCCAGAGGCCTTGTTAGCAGTTACTTGTGCAGTAACTAACAAAAATAGCCTCTAGCTAGAGAAGCAAATTCAAAAGACCCGTTACCTATATGTACCTCCCCCAACCCACCCAGCACCTTCCTCCTGGTGTTCTACCTCAAAGTCAACAATAGCCATGATGGAACTCACCTCACAGAAAAACAGATGAACCTCTCTTACCTCCAGCCATTTCTTGTGCTGAAGCGCATGTGCATCTCTCAGCCATTTTTAGAACCATGATTAATGAGCTAGCACACTCTCTCCTTTCCTTTTTACACATTTGCCCCAGAACAACACTGTTTTCACGCTGTCGTGAGATGACACGCAGCAGCGTGAGCTGGCGTCCTGGTTTTTCAGCTGCCTTTCCTGTGGCTCTCCGGACCGCAAGCCCAGAGATCACATTTAATGGGCAAACCAGGTGACTCTGGAGGGGTCAGGCAGGGTGAGCGAAGCAGCTGAGAAATGTTCTCCTGTCCTGGAGGTGGTAGAAGAACAAAAAACTAAACGAGAGCCCAGGGATATGAAATATCACTGCTCTTGATTGAGCTAATTTAGGTCTCCTAGCGTTTTAGCCGCATCAGCTGTTCTCTGCGGGTACAATTTGATGACTGGGAGTAAACTCCACCTGCTAAATAAAACCATGTGCTCCTCCACATTTTTTTATACATCCTACACTTTCTCTGCTATCCTGCTGGCTTTATCCAACAACTGTGACCTCCACAGCTCCTCTCATTTAACATTTTTAAAGGTTGCATAGTCATTTCCAGGTGAAAAAAGCAAGGAGAGGCATAAGCAAAAAGCTTGTGGTTTTAACGTCACCTGAACTGAATGAGAACTGTGAGTCTTCTGATTAGGAGAGATGAGGGCCGGGACAGGAAATGCAATAATAGCCATCAGAGACTGGCAATGAATTTTTCAGTTCTTTTATATTTTAGATTCTTAATAACAATAATTTAAGTAGAGCTGTAATAGGTTTTTATTAACAGGAAG
The DNA here is from genome assembly GCA_036877575.1 of Botia almorhae. Lineage (NCBI taxonomy): Eukaryota > Metazoa > Chordata > Actinopteri > Cypriniformes > Botiidae > Botia > Botia almorhae. Next base: position 34,660 of record JAZGTJ010001517.1, on the reverse strand, counting down.
GGTAATTATGTTAACCCCTGCGAAAAAATGACAATTTTTTCTATCACAGAATTAATTTGCACTGATCACACATTCACTCCGAAAAGCTTTTAGAAAACGTTTTCACAATGCGGCTGACAATTTGCAACATTAGACATGCCAGACTGGTATTGCTAACCCATCACAATCTACATTTTATCTTCAGTGTGGGAGATTTTCTTAAGTACCATTTCTTAACCTTATTAAACACTAAATTATCATTAAGGCATCAAGTCAGATGCTCTCAATGGAGTTTGACCCTTTCAATGTCAGTGAGTGAACAAAGGCATAATAAAATAGATGAAAAAAAACCCTGAACTTTGACTTTCAGTAATGAGTCTGTTTTTCTTTTTTGTATTTCATTTTCATTCAGGTTTGGTGTTTTCATCCTCTGTTCCATATTCTTACATTGATGCCCTTGCACCCATATAGTGCAATGTGCTGATCTACCATTATTTGGATACCTTAGTTGCAGTAAAATAGAGAAAGTCATAATTTACCCTGATTCAAGAGTATCCGTGTAAGCTATAAATTATGAATGCGCTGTACCAAAACACGGTCACAGCCCGAATCGCATTTATCAAAGTAATGGAAGGTATGACACATAACACAACAATGTTACAGCATGATTGCACTAGCATTTTTTAAAAGAACTACAGGCGGGATGGAAAAAGAATGGGCTCTCTTCAAAAGAGCTGAAAAAAGAGAAGTTAGGAGGGAGGTGGTGGTGAAATCTAATGATTAGGTGCCTGATCTGGTGTAAGCAGAAAAAAATAGCTGATCCTGACCTCTGTTTTGGTCCTGGTGCTTAAAATTTATGCCCACACACAAGTCCCACAGGGAGAGACTGCCTGTTGTGTGTGTGCGAGCTCAGCGGGGCCAGCTAACACAACCAATAGATCTGAGAAAAAAGGGTAACATCTCCAGAGAGCAGTTGCCCCAAAGCATGTAAGCCCAGGCAAGAAGACCAAAAAGTTGGGGCTTATTTAGTAAGACCTGTGTGAATGACTCTATGCAAACCCCCAGTGATTTGCTTTCCAGCACAAAAAAATTAAAAATATTTCTAGTGGTAGGACAGCCAGAAATTAATCTCAAATCCAGCTGGTCTATGCAAAGCACAGCATCTACTAAATTGATATCTAACTACAGAATGTACAGTAGTTTAATCATACAGTATGTTCTACAGTTAATCAGTTGGTCTATGTTAAAAGCTTTATTTTTTTGTTCCTTTTGACATTGTCAAATCAGTTTTGTTTGTACAGTAAACTTACATGTAAATTAATAGTTGAATAGATTTTTGTATGTGGAACCCATGGGGAAATTTGGAAAAATGTTGACACTGTTCTTTATTCCATACAATAAGTGTGAATGGGGACTATTTAATAATCAAAATTCTGCCTAACATTTGTTTTTGTGTTCCACAGAAGAAAGTCATAAGGGTGAGTAAATAAGCACAGGGCTGCATTCCTCAAAGCATTGTGAGCCTTAGTTAATTGTAGAGACCATTGATGCCAATTGGTGCTAATTCTTAGGCTTACGATGCTTTTGAGAAATGTAGCCCAGAATTTTTTATTGTTTGGTGCACTGTCCCTTTAAGGCAAGACTGCCTTGAATAGAGTGATTTACAAACACTGCTTCACCAATAAATCACATCTGTCTACCCTTTAAAGAAAAATGTGCTTTAAATCTGACAAAAACTCAAATAACACATTTAGGTAAACACTTGCACTCAAACTCCCGGCGAGCTTCTCTTGTATCTGATATTCTTACATGATAGTGAGAGAAGAGAGGAAATTTTTCACAAATATGCATTGCTTGAGGTGCTGGAGTAGAATTTTTGTTTTTGGAAACACAATTGTTTTAAAAGTATCACAGATTAATCATTATAAAGTGGCTGATAAAGCATTTGTCACAGGGTTGAAGACGTAGGAACGACAATGCTGGCGTTGCCTGTTGCCTTGTGGGATTGCTAACTTCAAGCAGACAAAGTTTTCCTTTATGCTGGGACTCGAGAGATGCTCCATCTTGTTTCAGAGCACACTGATCTCTTACAGCTGCTGTTTAACTTTAATCTTACTCTACAGTACATTCACTTACCAGCAAAACCCAGAGTTCCCCAATAATAGAAAAAGATGGCAAATTAGGCAAAACATGGAATCAAAGCCAATTAAGTGTTTTCAGAGTTAAACATTAAAGTAAACGTCAGAAACCAAGGTAAGATTAGATTCAATTTATTTCAAGAATAGATTCATTCAACTGTCTATATCTTGGAGAGTTGAAATAGGCCATAGCAAGAGAAACTTTGATTTGTTAAACAGAGTTGTAAGTTATGTGGTGCCCAACAACACCATGGTATACAGCCCTACAGACAATAGCACTGTGCCTCATCTCATGCAATGCTCCCTAAATTACAGCTCTAATGTCTAAAGCTCTGCAGCAATGCAGTGGAAGCTCTTTGTTCAAGTGTTGTTTTACCCATTTCAGGTTTTGTACTATTGGTGTTAAAAAGCTTTTAGTGAGAATTGAGTGGTTCACACTGAGGTCTGGTTAGAATACAGAGGTTACAGAAACACATAAGAGCACAACAGTAAGTGCCAGTAGTAACTAATTGGATGTTTGCCAGATCCATTGTGGTTTGTTGGCAGCTGCTCCTGCCCTCATTTTACTTATGTGCATGTGCTCTTTAGCTTTCACTTTGTCTCTGATATACATACAGAAATATAGATGTGTATCTCTCTGATGCATATCTCAGAGTATTACTGGTTCTGAGTAAATGAGATCCTGTATGACATCAAAGTTCACCATTGTCTTGGAAACCAGCACATGTGGTTTCTGACAGCTGTTAGGGAGGAGTTTTTTTGTACTTAAATGCAAGATTTAAAGTAAAAAAAACAGCATACATTAGGTTGAACATCTATTAAATGAAGTAAATACATAAATCTTAATTAATTGCAGGTTTAGTTAAACCTTGGTTTAGTCTTGGAAGCGCTGCAATTAAAACTTCATCCTCAAATTTAGGCTGTGATCTGGTGTTGTCATACACTCTTAATCATATTAAACATACACTGTTATTTATTCACAGATATAATGTGGTGTTAATTTTCAACATTTAACTTAACAGCTTTAGCATCTGTGATTGCGTTTAGACAGTATAGCATCACAACAAACACTAGAAGGTTCTGCTCAAGGTCAGGAGTGTTATGGGCTGAGCAGCTGACTTATATTACATTTTTGCATTTTACACTTTGGATGGGGGTTCTTAGTGAAGTAGAGTAAGAAGAAAGATTGTAGAGTGGGCAGGTGAAAGTGAGAACATGCGATCCCACTGTCAAGTGCAACTCTGCCCCTTGATGTTAATCCTCTGAAAGCTGTTTTCTGCTGTGGATTAGTGCCAGGGGAGCAAGGCTTAATGTTCTCTGTGAGATGAAATACCTTGTACAGGTGCTCCGGTGTAGAATGACTTACTGGTGAAATATAGAGTGCAGTAGCTCTCTATAACACAGTCACTTCATCACTGAATAAATTCATTAACAGGCCTTTACTGACAGAGGTGTTGTGCTTAAACATGCTACAGTATTTTACCTCACAATATTCTATTGATATTGTCATGGTAAGAACCAATTTTTTTATATATTGAACATGTTGAGCTTTTGTTGTCCTTGGTCCAAAATCCAACAGCAATACTATTGTTTGGGGACCCTAATATTCATAAATCATCGTATCATCAGAGCCAAAGTCTGTCATAAAGTATACCAGTGGATTTTTTGTGTTATAAAACCAGCTCCTCCAATGTCTTTGAGTTGTCCTCCTTTATTTGACTTTTTTGAAAACATCCCCAGGTAAAACATTACCCTCACACCACTTTTGTGTTCTTTTACACACAGTCAGTTAACTGTGCTGTATGCAAGATCAGCAGAATGTGTCCTGAACACAAACATACAGTACAGGTCATGGTATTAATAGCTTCCGGATGCTTCTTTGTTGTCCTTGATGGTGATTTTGCCACACTCGTGTTTATTTTGGCCCGTGCACCTGGCATGTCATGGCACACAGAAGTCCCTGGGGTTGAAACTGTGGGCCACTCAGCCTGTAATGCATTGCTCTGCTCACCTGTTAGTTAGAAAGATGCATGTGGCCTCTGTGGCACAAGATGAATTATGGGTAAAAAAATCGCTAGCCTAGCCTAGAGGTCACCCAGGCCTGCCTGACCAATGGAAGCTTAAACCACTCCCCTTAGTTTAGCAGTAAGAAAAGGGTCATGTTCACTGTTGTCACAGTCACCCAGTCACTTAACTTATCTGTCATCTTTTGGACAGGAAGGATCCAAAGCCAAGCGATGATTAGTACTGATGAAGCCTTTTAAAAAGCACCAATAATCTATAAAAGCTTATTCTGGATGTCTTGAGTAGGTTGCACTACAGGTGCACAGGTTTTCATGCTTCATTGTTTAAAAAAATATATAAAATATGAATAAAAAATATGTTTTTTTATAAAGTATCTTAAAGTATCTTTTTAATGCTCAAACAACATTACAGACTAACTAAAGTTGAAAAAGTAATAATGCATAATAGGACCTTTAAATTGTATTTTAATAAAATATTATACAATATTTGCTATGTAGTCTATAAATGTACTCTAATTATATACTTTGTACTATTATCTGAATGTTACCTGAAATCTAATTTGTCAGGCTACACATGACATAACTGTAGTCAATACCTTAAGAGTTTTTTAGTAACACTAGGTCCATCTACAGTGTGTTAACCATGAAATCCACATTCTCTGAACTTTCCGTTTCTTTCTGTTCCTGTGTTTGGATATTTGATTTCTTAGTATAAAGAAGTTCGTGACAGGACTTGATGTGTAACAATGCTGAGTGTCTCTGTTAAGTCAGAGATTAAACCATTGATGAACTGGCTATAAAGAAACCCAATAATAAGTCACTTGCTGTATTCAGAGTCTAGCTGAAAAGGTGGGAGATAAAAACGTTATACCCAGTAAATCTTCATTCATCGCCTATTAGTTACTTACAATATTTTTAGAAAAAAGTTCATTTTAATTAACATTAATCACTTTTTAAACATCATACACTGAAAGAAGTGTCTCACACTGTTGAGATGGCACTTTTTGAGTTCCTGTGAGTTCAAACCAGTTATTTACTTACCAAGACCAAAAGTGTCACACAATGATTATGAGAGCATTCATTTAGAAAATGTTGTTGAAGTGCATTGGCTGTATAATAGCTGTAATCACAGTAATCACACTTCACAATAGTTCAGTGTTTATCTGTAGAGTGTAGCTGCTATTAAGCCAACACAATAAGTTGGATTGTGGATGAAAAAACACAATTCATATAAAGATTTTAAACATTAAGTACATACACATAAACACAATCTTCCCACTTAGTCTTTTAGTTTCTTCGTAAGGGCCATTTATCCATTGGCCATTTTCTTCCCCTGGATTTCCATTTTTAATCCCTCACTTCATTGACAAGTGTCACATAATATAAATTAATATCCTTAAAAAATGTTATAATATTTAATATCCCTTATATTTTATATATTAATTTAATTTATATTATGTGACACAGTCACTGAAGTGAGGGATTAAAAATGGAAATCCAGGGGAAGAAAATAAATAAACAAACAAACAAAATAAATAAGTCCACTCAGGTGTTTCTTCAGGGAAAAAGGACAGGCCTTACTAACTACTGTGCTGTTTAATTAGAAGCCCTGCTGCCTGTTAATGAGGGCACTAACGAGGGCAAAACTGGCACTGTGGCCCAGGACTGCAGCTGCCCTGCTGATCAATAATGGGAAACAGTGTGTCACAAATACAGGGCTTGGACCCGACAGCAACATCAGCACCACAAGGCTGCAGGGGGCCGGGGCACACGCTATGCGGGGACAGTACAAACTCCTGTAGCGCAGAGTGTGTGTAAGGCCAAAAGCCAGTGTTAATTGAAGGCTAGCGGAGTAATCACAGAAAGTGCCGCCCTTAATTCTGTAGCAGCTTTTACCGATTTGTTTGTTTGTCTTGACATCTCATAAATAATATTGATTACGTGGGGAAAAAAGTGGCACTAATTTCATATTCATTGCTTGGCCTGTTTTTTATGGAGTCAATGTTGCAGTTTAGTGCCAACGTCCACAGTTCCTCTCATTAACCAGTATGTTATTAAACCCATTTATTTCCAGTTTGTTTAAAAAAAAACATATCTACCTAAAATTGTTTACTAAGGTGTAAACAGGCACAAAATACTCACCCTAAGCAATGACTTCATTTGATATCTAACCTAGCAACCTGCATTATTCACTGCTCTCTATGTCTAAACCTTGCTGCTTTCATATTTACTATACATGTGTTGTTTTAAAAGTACCTTTAATATAACAAACACATCAACAGTTGTTTGTTTAAAGGACCATGGTGTCCCACCAAAGTAAGGTAAGTAAAATTATTTTAAACAATTGCTATTTTGTTAAACTCTAATGTTAATGGTGTTTATGTTCATTTTGTTCAAAGGAACTCTTGCAAATGATTAAACCCCCTTGAAATAAAGTTACAATGTGCTACTAAATAAAGCAGAACATTGTAACTAATACATCCTATCTCTTTTGTTTTGGCAACATATTGCACACAGTTATTGTGTACTCACTAACAAAGGGTTGTGAGGAACACAAAAACATTTCTCTGTAACAATGTGTGCAGTGACCTTCGAAAACTAAATCATATTGTATCACCTTCTCTTTGAAGCCAAGTTAAGGAGAAAGCAAGGCAGTTTATTCACCAGTCTGAACCAAGCAGACAGCTTTGAAAATGGGAAAGAGAAAAAAGGATCCCATTTCGTCTCTGCAGGAACATGACAGAGGAATAAAAGCTATAGGAAAGTTCAATAGGGCCTGTAAGTTTCTCTTCCTCTCGCAATTTGTCACAAGCTGAGAGGTGTATCCGATTGGTGCACTCAGGTATCCGGATGACTGCCTGAGGGGCTCTTGGGTGCACAGATGCGATTCTGCAGGATGGTTCAACGGGTCGTTGTGTGCCATGCAGGTCTGTTGTAAAGCCATGCTATCAGATGTAGGATGCCACCTCCAGTTCTCAAGACTGAACAGCGGGCATAATTGATATTCCTCTCTGCTTTACAGGGAGGCCATAGTCTCCAAAGGCATGTGGCTGCAGTTCTGTTGCTCTGTAAAGATTTAAAAAGCCTGTTAATTTACTTGATTTCAAAGATTCAACAACCCTGAACGTGTCTGTTTTGGTGTTTGGTTTGGTGTATTTGGTGTTAGATGCCAAACAATAACTTAATTCATTTGTCGCAATGATTCTAATTATGAATGAACACTTAAAAATGTATTGTGTCCTGTGCATTTATGTCAAAATGATTTTAATCATAATAATTAATAGCCACAATAATACTTATAATTACATTTCAAACATTTCAAGAATATTTAAAAAATAGTTTTATATATTGTCCATGAAGGTAATTAAGTTTAAAGTTGGTCTAAGTGCCCCACTTCATTCAACAACACTTTTCCTAACTAGCTTAGGGGGAGTTTTTCATAGGAAAATACCAGATGTGTAATATTACTTCCCCTTTTTCTGAACCCGGGTAACTGAGGCATTGATTTGTTTTGTAGAGATAGTGGTAAAATCACAGCCTACTATATACTGTACTTAGGATTACACAGACTTGCATTGAATGTTTATCTTAAATTATATTTAATCCTAAAAATATTTTGGAGATCATCAAAAGCAGGATAATAATAATGCACTTGAAAATTATTACTGAATATCTTTAACTGGGATTATAATTAGTGTTCAAATGATCAGGATACTTTCTTCTAGTTCTTCTAGTAACACATTCTTCTAGTTAATTATTAACCTTTAAAGATCTGTTTGTTCTACAGAAAATTAAAAGTCCTGGACTCTCTCACACCACACACAAACACAAATAAACATCCAATCACATCCAAACAGCCAATCTCAGGTTTAAAAAATTTCAAAAAATACACTGAGCACAGATATTATATTTGGCAAAAGCACTGCATTACAACAAAAGAATCTTAGCGTGATTCATGATGATGATAGTATTATGATTTGGGGCCGCAGCCTCAGGGTCTAAAGAGCTGGCAGTCATTACGGAACATTGAGTCATATTCTCAAAACATTGTACCTCATGTGCAAAATGATGTGCCCCCTCAGATTTTTTTAGCCAAATGTTTTTTAATGTAACTTCCAGAAGTATAATTGTTTGTACCTTTAATTTGTAAAAGGTGTTTGTCTAAAAAATTGTATCTAAATTGTCACATCATTCCAAGATCAGTCAACCAGCTAGATAGCTATTAAAATAATTCCTATGGTTAGCATGTTCTAGTTAGCCTCTGCTGGTGGGTGTCATAACTGTCATCTTTTTTGCCATTGAATTTCATTTAGAATTAATGTTTTACATGTTTGCAACTAACATATCACAATTATTTCATTATTTTGTAGTAGATGTTTTGTGAGTGCCTGATGTTTTTGCCGTCTCTTAAAAGTGTAAAAAATTAACATATTTTGCCTTGTCTGCCTTGATGTCAGGGCTGCAGAAAATGTGCACATGATAAGGGGTCCCCCGCCATGTATAATATTGCCAACGGATTTTATTCTCCAGGTATTACAGACCTCTAGAGTGGTACCTGGTGGTCTTTTCAACATGGAAGAAACATTTGCTTAAATCTTTTTTGTAGGTCTTCCCAGTAACCAATGTTTTTGTTGAGAAAGGTTTTGTTTCATCTGTTAAACCTACTCTGAAGATGCATTTCCATTTAAGGTCACATTGTTGGAGGACCAGATAATAGCAAGGGGTTTCCAAATGCTCCCTCAGCACCGTAGTTAGCCCTGCTGTCACGCAGTCTGCTAGTTCAACCAGCCATTAAACCAAATCCACTATCTCCTCATTCATCTCCTGCTCTGGAGACACATGCTGGGACTTTGAGTACCCCACACCGCTCGCTCTCTGCCCAGTGCAGGAAAGAGCGGAATGAGGAATCAGTAGAGGGGAAGTGAGAAGGGAAGTAGGGAGATTTCAGTGAGAGAAAAAGCAGCTTGCAGGAGTCTGTGATGCTTTCAAAGAAAAACTCAAAACAAAAACAAAGGTTTCTGGGGAGGAGAGTAATGGTGCAATGCAGGACCCCCTTGTGACTGCTATAATTTGAAGGCTAATCTCTCTGTCCATCAGCTTGTCTATTATTATATTTATCCATCCCTCTGATTTATCCCCTCTCACTGCCTGTTTTTCCATTTCTCTCGCCTTCACCATCGCTCATCCCCTTGTTTTTTCTTCTCTGTCCGTGTCACCAGATTTGTTGCTTAAATGCTGATTAACTCTCTGTGTGGTGGAAAGATGGAGGGGTCAGTTAGGGTCTAAATTAAATGCCCTCTCTCCTTCTGCAATCAGCGCCTACAGCGCCTCACTGCCATCAACTGCCACAATCTGTGGCAAACCTCTTCAAAGTAACAGCATCTCACAATCTCTGAATGGGAACTTCTAAACAAGGTCATCCTTATCTTGTAGGACACCAGGCGGGGATGATGTGGTTCTGTCAAGGATTTTTACACCAGAAAGTCTGAAATGTGGAACTGATGCCCTAGACTAGTTGTGTTAGGCAAACGGCTCATGCTTGCTGTGAGAGTTTGACAAAATGTCTTGTCAGTATGGATGGCAATTGTTCTCCGCAGGACCCTTTTTAAAAAGGGATCACAGATATGTAATATCTAGGGGAAAAAATAAGCATTTTTAAGATTTTTCTTTTTTTGCGATTCAACTCAAAACATGTTTTGTGGCTGAAATTGTTGTGTAACTAAGGTTTTGGGTGTGTTAAATATGAGGGTGTGAGCTGCATACTTTGCTGAGGCCCAATTAAAACACTTTTCTCCATCATGTGATGCCCCAGCACTGCAGATTTTGGATTTCTTAATTATTGAACACACCTGTCAAACTTCATCAACCAAATTATATTGACTACAGCTTTAAATATTATTAAAAATATACTATGTATAAAAAGATTATTATTATAAGGATTCATTAGATTTAATTGGAGACAACAAGAAAGTTAGATTTATTGGTATATTACTTTTAGGAAAAAAGTCACATGCTAATTTTAAACCTGAGGCTGGTAACTCAAAAACATGTTTTAACCATCTGTGGTCTAAGGTGGTTTTGAGGCCCTGAGGAAGTTTTGATACGTTCTTAGAGTACATTTGTGTCTTTCATTTGCTTATAAACATTAATGGCAAAGACTTAATGTCTTTTTGTTTACACCCTGTAAACATTTCACAGTTCTGCCTAGTATGAGGCAATTTCATTACATTTTCATCATTATTCCTCTGTCTTTATTCTAACATTGTCTTCCTTCCTGTCTATCTGCTTTCATATTAATGCATCATGCATTTATATTTACACCTATCTAATGTCTCAATGTATATACAGTAAAACACAAATATAAAATCTCTCTTCTGTTCAGTTCAGCCCGTATTGCCCCCTCCCGGCATTAAATGTAGCACACATAAGACCGCTGGAGTGTTAAATAGCTGTCAGGTGCATAATTTAGTGGAAAATGAAAATAAATGCTACATCTCTCTAAGAAAATGTAAACATCAGAATCCATCAATATTTGTGCCCTTAAAGGCTTTGTCTATTGAAGACTTCTGAGAAGTGTACTGGAGTTTATATCAGAAGAGACAATTGTGTCCCATTGTTGTAAACTACAGGTATAATTTTAGTTTTGATGTGTACTCCTAATACAAATAAATATATTACTGTTGATGCATTTTATCTTGCAGTGAAATATTGAAGTGTTGCACCGTATGAACGTAAAGCGCATGTGCTCATTTGCTATAGTGGGTGGGGAGAACTGGAGTACTGTAGTTCTCCAGTTCTCCGAGTTCTCTTCCCATTCTTTCATTTTGCTGTGCAATCAGCCACAAACTCAGTTTGAAATGCCGCATTAAAGACTGTGGGTCAAAAAATGCTTTAGCTCAAATTAATCCTTTTAGATCTAAACAAACTCCCACAGGCCAGGACAAAAGTAAGGTGACTTCAATACAGAGCCACAATACTTTTACCTATACTTTAATACTTTACTAATATAATACTTTAATACTTAACACTTTACTAATACTTTACTATTACCCAGCCTTATTCTGGTGTTTCTAAACTGTGATTCACTGAATACACTGTAATTCCCAACAAATTAAAACAAATTGAAAGGAGTGATTTGAAGGAGTATGTAATGTATAAAGGAAAAAATTAAAGACTGTAATTGAGATAATTGATATGCAAGTCACACATTCACTCTCTCTCTCTTTCACACGTTTACCTGCAGACATAGAGACAACAGGCAAGAGCAGGACTTCAATATCAGGTTCTTTAAGTATTCAAGCATAAAAACTTATAGAGGTTTTTAGCGAATCGCTACAATAAACACGCTTTAATGACTTCCAAAGAGAGAGACGTTGATGCTAATAGGCACACTGCCTTGTCTGTATCTCACCCTCTCCCTCTTTCTCTCTCTCCCTCTCTCTTTCTCTCTGGAGAAGTTGTAGTCTGGCAAAGGTAAAGTTTTCTTTAATTTTTTATTCACGCTGTATTTTTTGCTGGCTCTACAAATGCTAGTATTTAGTTGACTAATCTAGTGAGTGTTTTAGTCACTGTTGAGGGCCGTATAAACGCATCACACTCAGGTGACCCGTTTCATATCTTTTGCTGCACTGTGGAGTCAAGTGTGTTTTGAAACCGCAACAAATTGCAAATAAACTTCTATTCTAAAGTTTTAATCTAATTGTAATTGGGTTTTTTTGATAGATCAAGAACAATCTTAAAAGGAACATTTTACCTCATCGTACCCCTGGTGCCTTAATATAACATTGTTCAGCATTGATGGTGTTATTGAGTGTGAACAATACGTGGTTCTGAAAAGATCTCCCATCAACGACATGCCACTGAGCTGAGAGAATGTGGTATAGAAACATCATGATGTGTTAATAAACAAACACACACTGAGTTTTTCAGTTCGTGTTGTAGTAAAGTAAGTCTGTCACTCTTTCTGCTACTATGGAGGTGTTTTGAGTGTGCTGATATTGGACACGCAGTCTTTTTTCCAGTAGTGCTCATATACTGTGTATACACCAGCATGAAGAGTCAGACAAAAGTGGAACCCGACTTAACCTGACCTGAGTTATGACTGAAGCAAATAAGAGTATGAATACATTTGACCCTGAATGAAGGTTTTCAGTAGTAAAAACACTTTTGATGGCTCTGGTTTAAACGCTGAGGTAGCTGTTGAGTTATTTAATGGTTTTGAGTTTTATTAAGCAGACAGCTGTGTTGTTTATGTTGGAAACTAACTGTACAGAAAATTTTAATATAGAATAGGTTGATAGAAATGGAGAAGATTTGGGAATGTGAGTTAATTGGTGCTTTTAGAAGCAGAAATAATGAAGAAAGGCAGTTTTGTGGTACCCATACGGCAACCATTTATTGTGTTTTATAAAAAAGCATATGCCTCATTTGTATGCCCACGCCTATATCTTAATAAAATAATATCACATAATCAAAAGGAAATGAGAAAGCTGACAGCAGATTTTTAATCTGTGCTGCAGATCTCAGAATCTTTCCACCATGGGGTAAAAGTTTGACTGTAATGACTCTTTAAACCCCTGCCAGTTGATGTCATATCTACCTGTCCATCATCTGAAGTCAAATAGTATTGCCTGGATTTGAAACTTTCTAGGATAAATTGTAAAGGTAAATGCTATACATGGAGAAACTGATGATTTAAAGGATATTGGGAAATAAGAGATTAGAGATGAGTAGGGTATATATAGAAATTAATGTTAAAGGTGTTAATAACAGAAAGATTAGGAACTGAATAATTATGGAATAATTTACATTTACATTTAATAATAATGTAATAATAATAATTATGTCAGACAGTTTTGTGTTTGTTTGTTTTAAATATAAAAAGCAGCAACAAAGAATTACTGCAGCAGAAAGATTTCTGTCTTAAAAACACACATAAAAGCACAAGAGAAAGTAGAAAGACAAATGGACAAAAAGGAAAAATAAGCAAACAATGAAAAGAAATTTCCCTCTCTTTCTCTGATTGTCTATCTCTCTCTTTTGTTTGCGATTTTATAGGCGGGATCTTTTAATGGTAATGGGTTGAGGGACATAGGAAAAAGTAGAAGTAAAAAATGAGGTTGACTGAGGGTTGTGTTTCCTGAGACAGGACGATGTCACGGTAGCAATGAGATGAATGTGAATTCAGGTGTTGCAGCACTTATTGTACAAATGAGGAGGCCCGGGAGGTTATGGTTATAAAAGGACTGAGTCACTCATTTTGTTTTTGTGAACATCTGACAGAAGATGGCAGCATCCTGGCTATTGAAACAAGATGATAATGTTACTGTTTTACTTAAAGAGAGGACTACTCACTGAATGTTAGACAGGAATAGACAGGAATGGAGAGCTACCACATGCCTAATCATCAAATATTCATTTGGCACAGAGAGGGTTAAGTAAATGTTTTTTTTTCCACAGTAAATTAGGGTGCAAATACATATCTTCCTCCAGAGCTAAACATTTTAACTGCTGTTATAACAAGACAAAATTACAGTAATGGGGATTGAGGCTATGCTTAGCCTCAAAACACCTCTGCTGGAATTCTGCTGGAGTCCTCATTAATATACATAAAGATGCTACACCTTAATTTTTTTTAAAACATAAAGATAGCTTAGAAATAATATATCTTGGGGTATAAGACACCGATTTATATCCAAATGGAATTTAAAATTTATGGAATTTTCACATTTATGAAAATCATAAAAAGGCAAGACTAATGCAAGCATTAGGAGTGTCATTTTTTTATGGCTTGTGTGTGATATCAAGTTAATAACCCATGGGATACAAACTCACTACTTTTTCTTAAATACAATCAGTAAGTCTATCAGAATAGATACCTTTATTAAAAGATAAAAAAAATAATTAGGAAGGCTGGGACTGACCGCCTGGTGCCTCCTCCGCACCACCAGAGGGAACCCTAACCGGAGTACTAACTAGTTCCATACTGACTCCATCTCCCAACATGCCTCACACCTGGGACTGATTACTTCCACCATCACACCTGCTGCTCATCACCTCCCATATAAACTACACACAAACTCTCATTCATTGTGAAGACTTGATTTGCCCTGGTCATCGATTCTGAGTGAGGCTCCTTGTAGCATTGGCTGCTTGTGGTTTGACTGTGTGTTTTGGATCATTTATGGGGTTTTCCTGTTTGCTGCCTCTCCTGATCTTGGACTGTTTCTCGTTTTGGTTTGCCTTGTCTCTGATATACCAATCAGCTGGTTACTGACCCTGCCTGCCTGTTATTTTTCAATAAATGCTGTAAATGGATCCCAGTGCTTCTGACCAATCATTACACCCGCACAGGGACATGGCACCAAAATGCCATACTTAAACATCCTTGCTAGTGCACACACTAAAATTACTAAACAAATAATAAGCTGCAGATTGCTCAGCATACAGTGAGGTAAACTCAACACCCAGTAACCAGATTCTCCAGAGCAGACTCGCAGCACTTCCTGGAAAGATGAATATTAAAATCAACCGCAATGACACAAAGATGACAGTAACTTTCTAAAAATTTTGACACCCCAACAGACAGCCACTGTTACTTAAAGATCACAGTACAGTTCACACAGAGCAGAGGTGAATTCTGCCGTAGTCCAGTACATAAAAATATGTAAAACAGTATGACGGCAGAGAAACAAAAAAGACAAACCACAAAAGACTAAACAAAACAGCAATGCTTTTTTTTCATAATCATCTTATTTACATACATTTATTTGATGTGTTTTAGCTTTTGGTAACCAAAAAGGCTTTAGGTCAATGTCTCTGTGTCTCACTCTCCTTTCCTGTCATTCTCTCTTCATCATTATTCTTCCTCGGCTCTCCTCCCCAGCTGCTACCTGCACGGCAGCAGATTGGCACTTATGAAGAGAGTCTTGCTAAGTCTGACATCTATTACAGTTAAAGATCTCTCTGTCAGCCTCTCTCTCGCTCCAGGGCCAAGAATGGCTAATGATTCCAGCCCTGCATGCATTTAAGAAAGAAGAATTGACAGCAGACAATTGATCTGCTCAGTGTGCGAGCATTTGTGCAGGTATGGGTGTGACTGATGGGAGGTTTATAATTTAATGCACTGCTTTCAGTACTTAATATCACCCTTTTTCCTGTTGCAGTTTAAAATTCCACTGTACCTGTCACTCGAGTGGGGAGCCAATTAACCGCCCTGTCTGCCTTCACCATCACAATATACATGTGAAGATTATTAGGTTTCAGGAAAATGTGTGTAGTGGCTTCACGTTCAAGTGTGCAAAAAAAGAGGGAGAAAAAGAGACACTTTTCTAACACAGAGATTCACTGTATGCTATTGTTTGCAGAATGCTGTATGTGCAAACACCACATACAAACACCACTAGTGAACTACACACTGATGGACTGACAATAAAAAATACAGCCAGCCAAATACAAATTACTGCATATTGTGATATGTTTTACTGTATTTTGTATGCCTGTGTGTGTGTATATATATATATATATATATATATATATGTGTGTATATGTGTGTCAAGGAGTCAAAGAATGCCAAGTGGAAAGGAGAGACAGAAAGAAGGTGAGACCAAGAGACCATCTCCAAGAGATTCCAATTCCATCCATCCATCCACTGTAAGACAAATCATCTACAAATGGAGGGCATTCAACATGACCACAACTCTGCCTTGAAGTGGATGCCCATCAAAACTATCATAAAGAAGCACCAGAAAATTAATAAACAATGTAAAGGACAACCCACACATCACCTCTAGAGAGTTGCAGACCTCTTTGGAAGCATCTGGGATAAATTTCCCAGATAAAAATTTCCCAAAATTTGTCACATTTTGTCACCTTACAACCACAAACCTAAATGTATTTTATGTGATAGACCAACACAATGCACACCACACTTTTCAGATTTTTATTTGCTTTAAATTTTGAAAACCATGTATCATTTTCGTTCCACTTCACAATTATGGGCTACTTTGTGTTGGTCTATTACATAAAATACATTTAAGTTTGTGGTTGTAATGTGACAAAATGTGGAAAAGTTCAAGGGGTATGAACACTTTAGCAAGACACTGTAGAAAGAAGCCTCTGCTCTCAAAGAACAAAGCTGCCCATTTCAACTTTGCCAGAGAGCATTTGGACAAACCAGAGGCCTTTTGGAAGTCCATTCTTTGGACAGATGAGTCCAAAATAGATTTATTTGGTCATAATCAAAGCCGCAATGATTGGAGAAAAGCCAACAATGAATTCCAGGAAAAGAACCTCCTCCCAACAGTGAAGCATGATGATGGAAATGTGAAGATCTGGGGCTCCTTTTTTGCCTCCGGGCCAGGGCGACTCCATATTATCTCCATATAATTCAGGGAAACATGAATTCTCAGACTTATCAACAAACTCTTGAAGATAATCTCCTGCCATCAGTCAGAGAGCTGAAGCTGGGCCGAAAATGGGTGCAGCAAGACAATGACCCTAAGCATTCAAGCAAATCCACCAAGGAATGGCTTAAAAAAAAAAAGGTTCACACCATTGATTGATCTAGTCAAAGTCCGGATCTCAATCCAATTGAAACGTTGTGGCTAGACCTTAAGCGAGTGGTACATGCCAGATGTCCTTCCAACCTCTCTCAGCTGGCTGAGTTCTGCAAGGAGGAGTGGGCAAAAATCCCCAAAGACAGATATGAGAGACTGGTCAGTGGTTACAGAAGACGTTTGGTTGAAGTAATGGCTGCAAAAGGAGGTGCCACAAGCTACTAAATAAAAGGCTTCACATACTTCTGCACAAGTCAGATTTCCAGATTAACCCCTTTTGTTTAATAAATAATGACAATATATCCTTTGTTTTGTGTGTGTGTCCATCATTTGGAAGTGTGTTTCACAAATTGGGTACATTTAAACGTAATGCAGACATTTAACACATAACTATGTACATTTGAGTAGAAATATATGAGTAATAATTATAATATTAGAAAGCTAAAACTCTCAATACATTTCAGAATGATGGTCATAAATGAACAATTAAAGACACTGCAGAAGCCATTCACTTACTTGCTCCCTCTTTTTCTCTCTCTAATGCTCTAAAATGATGTTAGCTTATTCGTGCTTGTAATCTTGTTTTCTTGTGGGTGTTTCAATCGACTCATATATCTGGAAAACTACCACATTAAAATGTAAACGATTTAAACAGCAATGCTATGCATAACTTTGCCAGAGTATTATGCGTCTAAAGTCATTCCTAACAAATAGACTGTTTTTTATTTCTTTCATGCGCAACATTAAGGCATTTGCAAGCTTGGGTGCTGCCTTTTCTTCTGTAGTGTTTAACAATTTTAACAAATCTTAACGAATCTTTAACACAATCTTACGAAAGAGGAGAGGTGCATATATATAAAAGGCTATTCATACTCTTTCGCTCTTTCTTGCTCTCTCTCTCGCTCCCTCTTTTTCAGGCTCCTACCTGGTGAAATAAGTCTATATGACAAACCTACCATTCCACCTACACTCTGCTTACGAGGTCATGCAGGACTATTACATCACCAAACCCTTCACCCTTACACTGAAATTTAGGACTTTTAGGACACTTTCAGGCTTTTCTCTAACAAATATTCACACATACACAAGCTTGACCGTACTGTAAGCTGATAACCAAGGAGATGCCCACATTGCTCTGAGACTGTCAGGCTCATCGGCAGTATAATGTGTGATATGGCCTTAAGGAGTTGCTCATAGGGTGCTAATAGAACACTATCGGAATGCTAAAACAATGTTAAGCGTGGGTTTTAGCATAGTGACCCAAGACAGAACCATGTGGCCCTTGTGAACGATGTGTGGGTGGATGACGTGTGTGTGTGTGTGTGTGTGTGTGTGTGTGCAGGCAACATTAGCCCATATCAACTGTGAACACAGAAACAGAGAGCACACTCGCACACACATGCAAATGTGATCTTCATATTTGATAAACATTTTCATAAAAACCTTTTAGAAGAGGTATATTTTAAAGTGAGCTAATGCACAAATGAGTACATTTTTGAATTATACATAGGAATTCTCTGCACATAAATAATTCTTCACATGCCTATTTCAATGCACACCGTGTGCTTGCACGTCAAAGGTAAACCGTTTATTTATGGTGTCTATAGTGTATTAATGTGCTTGGGGAATACAAGGCTCATTTGCTCAGAAATAAAGGTAAAGGTGGAGGGAGAAAGGTCCATCTATAATAGGGTGCCAATGACAAGCCAATTAAAGGAACAGAGAAAAGCCTGGAATGCAGCAAGAGGTGGAATTTGGAAATATATTTATAGCCAAGCAGAAGAAGTTTAGCATCCACCTTTCCCCCAGTTTTGCTTCAAAACCACAACCACTAAATACACCCCAGTACAACACAATAATCTGGCCCTGCAGGCTTTGATATCTATCATGACTTTAAGCCCATCATTCCCTTTTATACAATACCAGTATTCATTTAGACCAACAAAGGGAGTTCTACTCTTTATTGCCTGGGGAGATAAATCCTTTAGAATTTAGACTATTCCCATCAGGGTAGCACCTTATCACTGCGATTAAAATATTAAACAATAATTACAGTATCCATCAAAAATGTAATTTCTTGTGTATTTAATTTCAAGAGTAGAGTGGCATATCACTAAGGAACATGTGGCCTCCTTGTACGTCTGTGTGACGGCACTTCTGTGTGTTTGTGTCTGTGTGTGTGTATGTAAATGAATGTCCTGTGCCCGCACCTTTGTGCCAAGCAATATGTACGTATGAAATAGATGCTCTTCTCTCTGTTCAATTATCTCCTGTTCAAATCACAGGTTGGCTTGGTGATGTGAGCGCCCTTTCCCCGCAAAATGACAGGCAACGAAGGCAGGGTGAAAGGGATGCCAGCAGCCATGCCAGCTAATGCTTGTGGAAATTGGCGGCTGACTGCAGAGTGCACAGAGAGAGAGAGAAGCCTTAATTAGCACCCAGACTGACAGAGCACTGGCAATCACCCATCTCTTGTTTCTATTGCTGCTTTATGTCTCTCTTTTTACCCCTTTCTCAACCCTAGCTCTCTCTCGTTTACTATCTGTCCTCCTCTTCCTTTCACATATAATCTGTTTGTGACATGGTTTTACTGCCCTGGAAATCTCTGTCTTTAGGCATGTTACTGTTTTAGTTTATTTTTGTTTTTATTAGGGGCGAGAGGGGGTTCAGTTGTTCTCAGTTATATCTGTGTTGTTCTTAGTTATATCTGTGTTGTTCTTCCTTAATTCACTGACAATAAACTAAAAGCAAATTTATAATTTTAGATCTCTTGCTACTTAAATTTGTCTTTTGACAAAAAGACTCTTAGTAACCTCACATGTCTTCTCTAGAGTTTTAGGGGAGATCTCAATGTCTCAAACTGTGCATAGATTTCCCAACATACCAAAATCTGCAAACTTGTTTTTCTATTTCTGTGTCTTATAATTCATACTAATTCATGGAAATTCTCTGAGCCCCAGAAGTGCAACCTCTGAACATATACATTTTCTTTGGCTAGGTGTGGCCTTTGATGGGACAGAACATCCTGCCCAATGATTAAATGAAAGCTGTGAGAAGCTTGTAGGCCACGTTCACTTTCCTTTTTGACTTACTGACTCTTAAGTTTTGATCTGTTCATATTTTTAATCTATCCTCTAATTCCCTCTCTTTCAATCTGTATCTCTTATTCTGTCCGGCTTTGGTCAGTTTGGATGGAATTGATTGTACTCATGGTCATATATTCTGAACACACACACCCACATGGGTAGCCTGGGTTTGGCTTTGCATTTATCTCAGAGTTGTCCGGGGGCTATTACTGTCTCATTAAAAGCTAAGCAGTGGAGGAGCTCTGCCCGATAAATCAATCAAGCGCCCTGTCGCCACTGGAGACGGATCAATCCTAAAGAGAAACAACTCCCAGTATGCCTCACTCATGCAATGAATCACAAGCGGGTGATCAAGGAATACAAGAAGCTGCAGCTTTCAATAAAAATCACATATGCGTTGTTTCCTACACATTCACAGGATTTTCCCAAATATGACTTTTTCTTTTTACATAAGAAATTGCCTGCTGGCATGTTCAGTTTTGCAGCTGACACCTTTCTTATTGGCAAATCATTTGAACTTGTGTTTTGGCGACAAACTATAGTTTATGAAATATGTTTTAGCAAAACTTTTGTTGTTTTACAGAGAAACATAAATAACAAATACTTCTAAAGAATAGACAAAAATTGTTATACTGGTTAATATAGCAATATTTTTGTTTAACAATATTACAAGAAACAAGTAAGGTGATGTGTAACTTGTGTAAAACCCTTTACACAAACAGAGGCAAGGCTACTACATATTTAATTATTTCATCTGTTGCGTGCATAATTACTATAAATAATTTACATAAAAAAACAAATATTTCCCCCCACAGGTTATTTCACATGGCCTCAAACAGCAACAAACACAATATTATAGTGATTATAAAAGTTGCCTTTCTGATTTTAAAGTTTGGAAATAATTTTCACACCAACCAGCAATAAGGTTAAAACAGCGATCCAACAAAACATCAACTGTTTGGGGCTGGCTTATTTGGGACAGTGTGAACAAACCTCAACTGTTAAAGATAGAGATAATGGCTTTGCTGCACGCCCCTAGTGGAGAGCAGTTCATTTTGGCTGGAGCAAACTGGGATAACAGACGGGTGAAATAATCTGTTGGACTGCTTCCCTCCTTGCATGATTCAAGAGGCCATTAGATGCTTAGCGTGAACACTGTTGCTCCTCTAAGGAAAGAAAGACTTGCAAAAATAGTCATAGCATTGTGTAGTGTCTGCCACATAAGTTATAGGCAGGGGGTCTGTCACATGTAGGTTTGAAGTGTCGAGAGAAATCTGGTCCATGAAGCTCCACCCCTAACCACATCCTTAAACCATCACTGTGGTGAAAGCAGATCACATGAAAATGAAAACATAAAATACAGTAGTTTTCAATTGCCATTGATTGTGTTAAAATTGTGTTGGCTTTTATAACAGAATAATGTGTATGTGGAGACGGAGGAAGTAGATCGAGGAATATAGAAAAAAAAAAGGTATTTAATTATACGAACAAACATACAAACACTAACTGTTAATCCCAAAACAAAGGCATAGAAACATTAAACGTACAGAAGCGTTATTCATTCATAAACATTCACAAATTCACAGCAATGCAAACTAATTGTAAACTAAAAACTAATAATGTAAACAAACAAGACAGGAAAAGGGAGAACTTAGTAGTCCAAATAAGAGAAACACAGGTGATTTTAATTACTAATAAAACAGGAAGTAAACCAAATAAGGAAAAAACAAAACAAAACAGGAAAATACAAAATAAGAGTCACCGTACTGTTACAGCTTATCTTTTAAAACTGCAGGGCTTACATCATGTCACTATTTAAAAATTAGCCTGGATGATTGAATATATAATGTGTCCCCACTCTTCAGATTGTCTCTACACCTCGAAGAAATCAATAAAGTACATTTATTTTTGTAATATATTCTCTTGGCTTTACAAACTAGTTATTCTTTTACAAAAGACTTTGTGCCCTTGTTTTTAAAAAAATTATTCTAAATGTCAGGTATTATTGATTCTTTCCCCCAAAATCTCTCCTGTGTAAGGGAAGTATGCTTGCTGAATTTGAACAATGCATGTTATAAATGTTTTTGCATGCATGAAAGGTAGAAGTTTAGAGCTGGTTTAGATGCAGACAAATTTCAGGCAGATTTCAAATTTATCCTGCTGAACATCCAATTAGCAGCGAGTAAAATCAGAAGCGGGACCCAATGTGATATCGGGCCTGTGTGTAGTTTGGTTTCACCAGGAGAGCAATCTTATCCCTTCTACTTAAATCTCGCAACATTTGGTCAACAGAGACCTGCTTAAGTCGGCATTGTTTCATTTCACAAACCCCCAGTCTTTCAACCTATCCTTCTCTTTATGCCTTTAAAATTTGCTGATGGAGGAAAAATGACAAAAGGGGAAAAAAAATCTTTTTTCCCATGCCCAAAGGAAACAACTTGTTATTCTGCTTCAACCGACTTGACGTTTTTGCTGGATCAAACACCTTATCATACCATGCACTGTGGGGAAGATGGGAAAAACAGAGCAAAAAGAGAGTAAAGTGCTTACTGATCACGGCAGGTGTATAAATGCTGCCTCCAATCACACCAGCATCATCACTTTGCTTTTATAATCCCAGTGGTGTTCAGCAGTTGTAATTAATGAATCCTGTCCACACTCCTGGGGTTTTGATGCTAAATGCCCCTTTATAGCTTTCCCAGCAAAGCAGAGCAGAGAAACCCTATCAGGAATCAGAATGAGAGATGCTTTCTCCTGTACTTCCAGTGTGTCAAATGTCAAAAAATGAACTTTTTGTTCCAAAGGTGGGGATGTACACAAAAAATTAGGGGTATTGTTTTTTAAGACATTGAATGGTATTAAAAAAGATTCTGGATAAATACATTTGATGGATACATCCCGGCCTAGTTGCTAAATGCTATAAAAAAAAAGTACAGTTTTACAGCAAGAATTGAGTCAGCACGTCTGTGACCTAACAAATATAGTCTGTACAAGTATATTGTGAGATTCTAAAAGCTGGAACATATTAAGAAACAGCTTGTATCCAAGGGCAATGCATTTAGTATAACCTTGTGTACAGTGCACAAAACCTTGTACTCAGTGGGCAGACATATAAAGAAATATGTTCAAATTGGTCAACTAATCTAACATAATTTCCAGCCTTCAACCCAGGGAACAAACAACCTGAAAAAAAATGATACCTTTCATGCACTGTAAGTCACTTTGGATAAAAGTCTCTGCCCAATGCAGAAATGTACATACAAGTTCTGGTGCCTGGTAAACATGGTAAGGAGTCAGCAACAGGGCATCGGTACCTATTACTGGAGCTATTTGGTTGTACGGTTTGATTGCTCTGCATGGTCTCAGAACAGCTTGAAATAAGACATGAAATCAACTGCCTTTCAGGGTTCACATCGACCACCAGATCCAAACATCACTGAACCTGCATGTGAAGTTGTAGGACCCATTGGGACCACCTCCTAAAGCCATTTCTTCGCCCCCTTCATTATCACTAAAAAGCTGTATATAAACAGTCATACCATGTAGGATGTTTGCAATACCATTCCAAAGAATTATAAAACAAAACAATTTAGATCATTTATCAATCAAGTATGAATAAAAAAGGTGGAGAAAAGAGGGGTTGTACTCCTCATGGGGTGCTTGATTTATATTATTAGGAGTTTCCTTTATTTTCCCTTTCACTCAATGGACTATAGCTGGACTAATATTACACACATTCGTTTAGATGACAATGTTTGGTGCTTTTCTTTTCAGAGAAATCTATAGTGCTGTGGGTCGAAATGATCACCAGATGTAATAATTAAATTCCACCCAAAACATTTAGAAACTTTGAGGACATTATACAGAAAAAACATATGTCATTTTAACTCTGGTGACATTTGTGTCAAAGACAGTAGGAGCTTTTTTGCGACCATGTGATGTTGTGTGTGTCTGCCTCTTGAAGTTTACAGAGACCAGAGATGAGATTTATACATCAGCACCATACATACTGATTTACAAGGAGATCAATAGCACCCCTTCCCTTCCTCGTGTTCTCTAAGATATAACAGCACATCACTTATTCACTCAATATGTTTGTCATTCTTCTCACTCCTTCTCCTTGTTGTAACATGAAATGGCTTCAGAAATAGCTGTTTTACAGTGTAGAGCATAAGCACCATTGTCACTTAGCTTTATTGTTGTCTGCATGCACATAGGGTACACTGTGTTGTCTGTCTTCTAGTTTTTACATTTAACGTGTCTTTGTATGTGTGTGTTACATTTTGTTCTGACAAGCAGAAGAAACATACTCATTATCCTCTAATGTCCTAATAATGTCAGTATTGTTTAATAAACCCCGCACCACTGGTCCACTATAACGGCTTTGAGTGTCCATTCCAAACAGTCTTGTGCATGTGTGAACGTGTGTGTGCGTAGAACAGGCCATACAGTGAGTTGTATTAAATAGGCCTCCATAATGACTAACATCCATGTTCTGCTTAGCTCATACGAGGCTGTTGGCATGGGCAGCATGTGTCACAGGTCTGAGGGCCAGGTATCTACCCAGGGGCCCCCGCAGTGCCATTTAAGGGCCTGCCATCGTTGTGCCGCAGATCCAAGATCAGGGAATCAAGTGTCAACCAGGCTTCATGCTGGGCAGCAAAGTTATAACGACACAATGTGGTTCTTTTTCACCCCCAAGCTCTCTTTCGCTTCAGCGTCTTATTATTTCTCAGTGGAACAAGAGAGAGAGAGAGAGAGAGAGAGAGAGAGACAAGCAACAACTTCGGCCTTGTTAATGCTTGCTTGTTAGAGCCTAGACTGGCTTCTACTAGCCTGGTGCCAAACTTTCAGTATTCTTTTGTAATTGGCAGGGAGCACAGCAAGCTTGACAAATGAGTGTCAGCTATCAGCCATTCCAAGACTACACATGCCAGCTGTGTGGAGGAAATCAAAATAATTTAAATAAGTAAGGTGCTGAATGCCAGGATTGAACACTAAGAGAGAGAAAGAAAGAGAGAGAGAATGATAGAAATGGGAGCTACAGGAAGAGAGAGAGAGAGAGAGAGAGACAGAGAGTGAAAAGAATGACAGTCTAGAATGCACAGCCTGTTGGCATGAAACAATTATTTGTGTAAAAACACACAGGGTGTAAAGTTGGGGCTGAGAGGCCAGATATAGGACATGCTATTGTAATGTTGTTGTTTATAAAGCAGGGTCCAAAAGCCTGAGACATTGAACATCTTTTTCAACATTTAGTACATTCTCTTTAAAAGAATTATACTGGAATAATATGAATCAGGCACAATCTTATGTAATATATGTCAGCTCTGCTCCATGATGTCATTAAAGCAAAAGGGGGACATGAAATACTAAGTAGTTCTAAAATTCATTTTAAGTTTTCGATCCAACTTTTTACCCAAATCATTATGCTGATATTTGAAAGGGAAAAATTAAAAACTAGTGGTGTGAGCATTTGTGATCCCATTTCACTATAAATGTGAAGAGATGTAAACTCTCAATACCTACCAATACAGAAACAACCTATTTTAGTACATTTAAAATAATTATGTAATTTAGATACTTTAACTCCGCACATCAAAAAACTGTAAGTGGGGAGAGCAGCTCAAAACCATGTTACTGAATCTGGCCTGAATTCTGGAGCAGCGTGTCTCTCTGTTACCGTGGTGATAACCATTAAGCTGAACACAAGCAGGTGTATGCACTAACATTAAAACATACGCCAGCAGAGAGTCTGCACCTGTCCTCCACTCTGAGCCCAAAGCTCACAGATGCACCACAGAAAAAAAAGAGGATATTAAGGATGAGAAGTTTAAGGAAGTGAATGGCAAGGAAATAACAGGATACTAGGAGGGAAAAAATGAGAAAATTATGTATGTTGTATATGTAACAAAATCAGGTACGGTGAGACTACAGTAAGATGGATTCATGTTGGATGGAGCCTCCAGGCAAAGGTGTCAGTGTCAGTCTGACAGCGAGGTGTGGTGACAGAGAGGAGGTGTGTGATGTGTTAATAACATAATGTGTTGTTGTTCTGGTGACAGCAGCTAAACCTACAGCTACACCCACAGCCTCCGTGTCATAGCTCACAATCGCAGGATGTTTGATGCCTGACATCCATATCTAACCATCTCTCCCTTTCTTTCCTCTCAGCATCTCCCGGCATTGCAGCTAATTCTGTCCCACTGGACCCATGCCTGGCAACTAGAGCGGCCACAGTTTTTCACAACAGGATTTAATACACTCCCCCAGGACAAAACAGCAGAGGTTAGGATTGTATGCGGCATCTCTTCCTTGAGCTTTATCCCGGATGTCCCCTCAAAAATGTACAAACGGGCACAAGCTAAGTTCACACATATACATCCATGGAGCAAAGCAATGGGAGAAATTTACTGCCTGCCTCACACACACATTTTCAAGCACACACAAACACACACACAATTAAATATTAAATGGCCCTCAAAAACCATTTCCTAGCTCTTGTTTTTGCACGCATTTGTTGGCTCTCCACTTGAACACATTCCCAAGCTGAAGCTTGCTATAATTTCCATTAATATTCAAACACCACAGTGGCTTGTCAAGAGGGACCCAGCATGCACAGCCTCCCTTTGGACAGCTCATCCCTTTCCCCTCTCTTCCCTGCTGTAATTAAGTCCATGATTGGTTGGGACCAGAGCTGTGTTTTTGCATAGACACTAATAACCCTTTCATTTTCTCTATTATTACAAAATTCCTTCTTTAAGGGCCCTTTGTAGCCCAGCAATGCTGTTTATTGCTTGTTGTAATAGAGGAACTTTTATTGGATATGAAGTTATGGGCATGCATGATGAAAATTCACTTGGTTTTCAATGATATGAATAGATGTTGATGCAACCATGCATGCAGATCATACTGAGATTTACAGCTCTCCTGAGGGCATGTGGCTGCATGTTGACCATGCAATTCTTTTATGCTGGATAGGCTAGAAAGAGCAAGCAAAAGTACAGAAAACTTAATTCTTATCATCTCAATCGCGCAAGGTCTCAATGGGATGCCTTTTATTGTATTTGGATAGCAACAGCCTTTATTGCAGACGTCCTTTAGAAAGAAAAACATTGCATTAAATGAAATGCCATAAAGCTTTAACAAATATTATAGATAAATACTGCACAGGCCCCTATTTGACTTTTTTCAATCTAAAGCTCAATCTTTTGTGCCTGAATGCGCACACAGCATCAATGAGAAGAATGGACATTGTGTGCACAACATTTTGTTTGTAATTAATAATAAATGTCCCTCCCACCTTAGCCATTATAGAAGCTCATCCTCTGTCTCTTTTTCCTAGTCTTTCTTTTAAAAGAACAGTGGATTAAGAGATTTATACAAGTTGCAACAAAGAAGAACAAAACATCACTTTATCTGACTGTTTATTCAGTCGTGGAGACCGAGGCTTTCCCGCATTAGGCCGTTTTGAAACGTGCGCACGCACAGATTCACACATGCTTTCACTCTTCTAAATATGCACCCAAATGAAAATTTCACCCCTCCCCTGGACTATGCATTTATTATTCCTTTAAACTCACTGTACTAGGGTTGAAAGCAAATCCATAGCCTTTGTGATTCTGCTAAGTAGAGATTTGTGTCAGTGCAAGTTGTATGCTTTCACAAAGCTTGACTGATGGGATTAGAGACAATTGCACTTGTTGCATTTTATCTGTGAGTTTCTCTATTATCAAAGAGTGCCTGTGGTGATGCCTTTGAGTATACTAACCCTAATCATCCATTTATACCTCTGGAGGTGTCTGTTTGCTCTGCCAGGTTAAAGAAACACATGAAATTCCCATGGCTGCAAGTTCAATGGCTAAGACATTGAGATGTGCATGCACTTGTTTCCTTAAGGGGCGGTTCAAACAAAATTGAAAATTCTCTCACCATATACAGCACTTTTTTATATATAATATTTCTTTTATACAGCACCTCACCTACATGACAAAGTGTATAGAATATAAATTAAAGGGGACCAGATATGTTTGCTTCTACTGTATAATACAAAAACATTAGCTTAGACATGATACTAGTTAACTTTTTGTCTTCCACACAAGGCAGTCATAGGGTTGGAAAGAGCAAATGATTACAGAATTTATATTTACACTTTTTAGGCATATGTACATTTTTTGCTTTTATATGTTTTAATAATCTAATGATGGTAAACAAGTTTTAGATATTACTTGTAGATGTGTAGATATAGATAGATCTAGGTAGATCTAGTTAACAACTTATTTAAGCTACACGGCTGCAACAGCAAGTACATTAAGACCATCATTGCACACGACATGCATGCATGGATTTTTTTATACATGCCCTGTCATCAAATATTTCATGTGAGCTGCATTTTATCTAAGAGTTGGTGGAACTGAGCATCTGCCTTTGTTAGCAGTATGAGATTTATGCTGACAGTGTTTTAGCACCCTAAAAGGGTCCCGTTCACACACAGTTCTGCTGAGTGGATGACACGTGTACACCTGCGCTGCATTTCAGATAATGAGGATTTCAGGTGACCAGATGTGTGTTTGTTTATGTGTGTGTGAGAGAGATTGGAGAATAAAATTTCTATTCTATTTTTCTAAAACTAAGACAAATCCTTATAAATTCATGTAAAACAAGGTAATGCAAATCATGGGTAAATTTAAAATCAGGAAACAACATTATCAGTGGCCTTTAAATGGGAATAAATTAGCAATTGTCTGCCACCAAAATATATTCACAACAAAGACAAGCAGATGGCGTTAGCATCAACAGTTCAGAGGAGATTCTATGAAATGGGCCTAACTGGCAGAATTGCCACTTTGAGAGCATCTAACTTTCTTTCGTTTAAGTTTGTGAGCGTTCCTCACAAATAGCCCCCTGGGTTAAAAAATTACATACAGGGATCAATAGACCACATCACCCTGTGATCTGGCCATTCTAATACCTCCCTCCAATCTCTCCTGGTTGCATCAAATTTTATGGAGAAGGTCGATTGCACTAGATATATAAGGGTAGGGATTGGCACCTGGGAAAGAGGCAACCACAAATGAGGCACTTTGAAGTGAGGCGTTTGATGCTTCAAGGCAAGGAGACTGAGAATGGAGGGCAACAGTGGGAAAAAAACAGCCATCATGTGGACTCTGAATTCCCACTTTCAATACTTGAAATATTGCGCAGAGAGTAACGATTACAAGTCTCATCTTGGGTTTAACTTTACAAAAGTAGAACTTTTCAGACTTTGAAACAGTGGTACGAGAAGGTAATTGAATTTAGAGAAGACACAGTAGTTGGAGAGTTAGTAATACAAACAAATTAATCAAATGCTGTTTTGTCACAGTTCACGTGAACTTTAAACACAAATGTAAGAAAAGAGCAAACCAAGTTAATGGCATCATCTCAAAGCTATTCATCTTGGCTTCTTTATCATTGTGTTCAGAATCCATCTGAGGCTGTGATTAATCTCCACAGTCAGAGATTATTTAACATTTAAATTGTGCAGCCCACTTTCTTACCACCAAACACAAATTTGTTTGAGTTTAAGGCCACATTTTTTTGTTTTGTTTTTGTGCTTATGCCCAAGAAAAAAGTTGCATTGTGAGCAGAGAGAACAGAACATATACTTTAGACAGTTTACAAGGTCTCTCACTCTGCCTGTCTTCCTCTTTTTCCTTCTGAGATTTTCTCCAGGTTTTTGATAATGAATTCTCTTAGTGGATGTTCTCCTGTGGCCACTCCAAAGTTGCTGTTGGCTTGCCTCAAAATTTTATCCTTTACCTTTAGAGTATTTTCTTCTGTACATTACAGACAGGGATTCAGTCATATCCACACCCCAGTTACAGGAGTTGCTATCTGTTGATTTAATAAAAATGTTTTAAGAATCAAACACCTCTCCCAGTATACGTATGTGAACTTGCGATATGTGATAATTAGTGTTGTCAATTTTATCATGCAGATACTCTCTCAGCATATATCAAATAATATATAGTGTTACCTCACTGAATGTACATTCAACCAGGTCCCACAGCCAGACAGTACAAACAGTACAAACCATAAAAAATTAATGGAATCCACTCAATGTTGACACAAACATACAATCAACTCAAAGAAACTGCTGTCACTTTCCATAGAAGCTGTCATTTCTGTTTTTTCTGATCTGTGCCATTCACAAGATGAATTCAGGTTTTCTTGGCCAAACGATTTTTCCATTTCAGACAAGAGGAAGTTTCAGATATGGCACAACTGCCTGCGCTGTGCTCTGTGGGAGACCAAATAAGAGACCAAAATAAAATAATAGTTTTGCTTTTACCATGTAATAATGTATGTATGCATGCTTGTCTGAGAGAACAGTTTGTTTCCATTTAAAAACACACTTCCAGCTTAAAATAATAGTTTTGCTTTTACCATGTAATAATGTATGTATGCTTGTCTGAGAGAACAGTTTGTTTCCATTTAAAAACACACTTCCAACTTCCAGTTGGAAGTTCCAGAGTTCACAACTAATTCTAAAGAACAAGCCACTTCACCCACCATTTGCTAATTAGTAACTGCACCAAGCTCTACAGTTTATGGCATAAGTACACAGCAACACTGTGAAATATTTGGTCTGAAAAAAATCTTGACTTTCATTCACTTTCTAAATACAACTGATACCACCAGGCTGTTTTAAAAGAAATATTTTTTTTAAATCTATGCCTGTCTCTCTGCCTGCTTTTTACTTCTCTCCCACCTTTTTACTAGTGTTGAATCTACCCCCTTGCGTTTCAAATGCACCCACCCTGGCCTCAAAGACCGGGACCGGTGTCGCCTAGGCGACCAACTATAGTTGTTAGCAGGACGTGGGAGAACAATGGCTGCCTGGCACATGTGTTTAAGGCCCTGTGCTCACGAAGCTTGTTCAGTTCCTTTTTGAAAATGGCAAGCTCATTGTTCCCTTACTTTTATCTATTTTTTCTCCTCTTGCAGACACATCCTGGGGTCTTAACCTCAAGGAGACAAGGCAGCCACTGTCAGATAAATATGGGGAGTGAATGCACAGAGTCGCGGCATACAGTACAGGATTTACGCAGCATCATCGACAGTCAAAGCTATCTCCTCTGTGCAGATTCAAAACATTGCTGCTCCTCTGCCTGTCTCTCCGAATTGAATAATTTTGTGGAGCCAAACAGGGACAGAAGTTTTTTACTCTTTACAATACACAAATGCTCTTTGCACATGAGCGCTCACATAAACCACTGCTTAAATTTCAATGTTTCTTCTGATGGTTTTTCCCTTTAAGAGAAAAATTGGAAATCATGTGATCAGAGCTTGATGAATATAAAATTAAAGGAACAAACATAATGGCACTGATTACCTTCAAATCTTTTTTGTCACCTTCCCCTCTCTTTTTGTCATTATTGCAGTCATACTGTGGTGATATCCAAATGCTCTGTAATGAGAATTCTCATTGTGTTGGTTCTTTCTCTTCTTGACAGGCCAAGGGATGATTGAATTTGTAATTAACTCAACAATACACTGTGCATCAAGCATGCCTGACACACCAGTGTTAAAAGGTGGGCCTCACACAAAAATGTTTGATTTCTGATTCTATTAGGACACAAGGCATACAGCTCTGAGATAGGACTTACAAGTAGATTTGCAAATTACTTTTTATAAGATGTCAAATTGTGTGAAAATGTCATGACTACTGTAACAGCACCACTCTGCTGTTTAATCAACAGAAATGCTCAAGTCAGGTTCAGTGTACTCACTTAATATTTGATTACATAACAGGTCTTAGTGATTGCTAATTCATTACAGATCAGGGCCATCGCAGGGGGCTCATTATTTTGTGAACTTGTCATAAAATAATCCTTTTTCGTAAAACAAAATTGCTTTTGCAGTATGATTTAAAATGCTAATAACTTGTCTACAGTAACTTTTTATTTGATTTTTGAAACAAATTTGTTTTTATTTATTGTCATTTTCATTTATTTATTGTTTTCTTATTTAGGTTTATGTAATCTAGCCGGTCTGCTACATAGAATAACCATTGCCTTCACTAGCTGCCAATGAGATCTCATCTCTTGAATGTCATTAACAGAACTGTTATTTATATATTTTTTCATGTTTATGCCATGTTTAATGGATGGCCATGTTAGGTGAAATTAAAATGTTAGTGATTTCACATGCAGCCTCTATATCTCTCAAATACACTCTCTCTCTCTTTCTACCCAGCCTTGTAATTATGGTTTCAAGTGGCCACACATACAGTCAAGACCTATGCGTTTCTATTCCAATGGATAATAAGTAGACCTCTGTTGCCATGGAAACAGTGAAGTCCGAAAACACATCCAGACCCCATAGGAACAGGTTTTTGTCAGCTGCATAAACACAAGACATGAAAACACCCGTCTTTAGACATTCTCATGTCCACTTACTGGACCAGATGGCATACGCGATGCATTAAGGAATATCTGTTATAGTATAATATTAGATTATGTGTTTCTGTGATAACTATAAACATTACCATCAACAAACTATTTATAACTTTAAAGGATCCTGATGAGGACAAGCTTGAAAACATAACATGTAAATATTGTTAAACAAAAAGAAAAACAATCACGAATGATCTTATTTATAGCATTCCGAACTCTGAATAATATAGTACAAATCAGTGTCCAAATGTTCTTTATGGTAACAGCTTCAGCTAACATATGAATGGTTATAAGAACATTTTTCAGCTGGATGTTGAGGTCCAGTCAATGATATATGCATTATGTAATATTGACTAGGTTGTGTGCTTGGAGCATGTTTGGTAGATGTGAAATGTTCCAAGTTCAAACTTGAAATGTCTAAGGCATTTACCAGCAGTCAAGGACTATATGGGGGTGTACTAAGAGAAGGTCACAGGTTATGCTTTACTTAAGGCTATAATATAACAGTATATAGAACACAGCACAGAATGTATAGAAGCATACATAAATCTAAAGTCAAGACGTGAACAGATTAACTGCCCCTCGTTAACATCATTGGTATATCTTTTACTCTGAAACCCACTTTGTCTTTCTCCATTCTCCTTCCTGCACCCAACAGACCCACATGTTTCAGACAAGGTGTCAGTCTTGCACCTTTACCATTCTGTCACGTTTTCACTCCTTTTTTCTTTCTCTCACCAGTCACTCAGGAAAAATTTGAGACCTCTTCACTTCAAAGACATCCATGTCTCTGTCTTCACTGCATAGATGATTTCGAAAAAGGATCCCCTGCTGGTCAGAATTAGGTGCTATGAAGCCTGTAGATTGGCAAGACAGAGAATGAAAACAGAGTTTCCCCTTCTTTCCTTTTAGCGTTGTCCATTTTTTCAGGCTTACTTGCACTTGTGAACTCAGGGTTAAATGCTGTTGGCCCACATGTAGGTCTTTTCTAATAATGGGAATTTCAGAAATTTAATGAGGGCTTTAAGGTCAAGCAAGACAGTTTAGATGTTTAGCTACTATTCTGAAATTCAAACAGGGCCGAATAAATCTGCCCAGAAAGATGGACAGACAGAAAAATAGATAAAAATGGAAAAAAGTGCCTGTGGGTTATAAATCTATCCAAGACTTGGCCTTGATGATAGTAATCTGAAAATCTTAATCCTACAGACAGGCGTTATCCATCAGGACAGACATCATACAGAATTACAGTGCCAGAAAAAATAAAAAGTCTTTTCAGAGAGAATCAATAATCTGTTCACCAAGTTTCATCTTATGTGTTGAATCCCATAACACCTTTTTTTAGTCCTTTCAGAATCAGTCTCATCAGTTTGCATGCTGAATAGCTTCATGTTGGCCATGAAATGTGATCTACAAAAAGCTAAACTTGCTAACTGGTAGCACACTGGTATCAGCAGTACTTGCCAATGAAAGGTTTTAGATTTACAATCATTTTTCAAGCCTAAATTGTTGACACTCTAGCATTGAATTGAGTAAGTCCACTTTTGGTAAAACTAACTTCAATCAAACATTGTTTATAATCACGAATTGACTCCCTGTCTCTCTGTATTGATGCTGTGGCAAGTTCTTTTGTTAACTGTTTCAGTTCTTCCAGATTTAAAGGTATTTTAAGGCATTTTCCAAATGCTGTTCTGAGATCACTTCACAGTATTTCAAAAGGATTTAGATATGGCCTATTGTTGACCACTTAACTCAGATGTTTGTAGTGTGCTTTGGGGTAATTGTCCTGCTGGAAGACCCACAGTCTTCCATTAAGTCTCTTTTTGGTGCTCCAAAAAGCTTTTGATTTTCCTAATATTCCTCTAATCTCATAATGCCACTGCACATGTCGAAGCACTCAGTGCCAGGGGCAACAAAGCAGCCTCAAAACATCATGAAACCATCTCCATTTTTAACCACAGGGAATGTGTTTCTTTCTTTGTAGGTTTTATTTTGCTTTTTGTAAACACAGAGATGATTTACTTTATCAAAAGGTGCAGTTTGGTCTTATCTGTTCAAACACAACACATTTATCCAGTAGTGGTTTGGCATATTATGCCGTGCTTTGTTGATGTACTTTTATGTCTTTCTATCAGAAGTGTGGTTTTCCTTTGTCTCCAGCCATGCAAACTCTTTCTATGAACTGGCAATGAAGACTCAGAAGCTTTATACCTTGTATCTGAGGGTGTACTCACACTAGGCACGTTTGCCGTGAACCGGGCCCGAGTACGATTGTCCCCCCTCCCCACACCCCCTCTGGCCTGCACTCACATAGGGTTTCAGCATTCGTGCCGGAGCACGCGTACTTCATTATGGTGCGACGGTTTCGGGATAAACAGGAAGAGCGGCACTCTCGCTGAACGCAATGGAGTGCATCGCTCTGTTTACTTTGTGGAT
>JAZGTJ010001516.1:0-54780 GCA_036877575.1 Botia almorhae | reverse complement strand
TTTACATTTACATGTCTATTTGTTTTCCAGCATAAGAGGCTGCTGCCGTTGTCTATGTTGGTTAGTTATTGTGAATGTGGAAAAAGACACACAATCCGTTGTGAAGGCCAAACTTTATTTGTCTGATTGGCTGTATTTGAGTTTTTATTTATTTKTTCAAATTTCCCCAAAACCTGCTTACTTAATGCTGCGCTGATCCAAGTGCAGTCTGGATTAAAAGACCCCTTTAAATTTTCATCCTGTGTCCGGTGTCACAATTTCATATTCCGGGCCACATATATAAATGCTGACGCTGCATATCCACAACTAGAAGAAAACTTTGTTTCTGATTTATGGAAATGACATGAAAGTATAGCGACAAAATGATCTTTAAGTGGCACCTGTCTCACGCAACAAACCAGGCTCAAGCTATTCATTTTCTCATAAAAAGCAGTATTTGATCAGCTCTGTGTGCATGAGTGTGTTGAATCGCACATATGATTATGTAGTGGTTGAGGAAAACGTGTGTGGGGCACATGTTTGTTTGTTTGTGGATTGATTGAGTTCATCTCCAGCTCTCATCTTGTCCTCTTATCAGAACGGCAGGTCGTGTACTTGAGCGAGTGAGCATAGGGAACATCGAGTCTCCCTTAAGACTTCATCTGAGAATCTGTTATACTAATATGCTAATAGGCATGTTAATTCAGTTGGTGATTACAAGGACTTGGGTGTACTGTTCCATGTCAGCCTTTGAAGTAGAAAAGCTGCTTGCATATTAAATGTGCAACAGCTTGTTTAGGTCCGAAGAAGGGAGTAGAGAAAGTATTTGTTTTTGTGATACTTGCTGTTTTTCCTATCAATTTCTCATTTTCATTCTATTATCAGGGTTGGCAATGATCATATCATCTAGAAGTCACCTAATCAACAAAAATGTTTACATTAGGGCTGCTTAAGTTACGATTAAATATATTGCGTGTATTTGGCAATAGCTACTTAAACTGCATTGATAAATACCTAACTTCTCATAATGTTACTGCAACACTAAAAAAGCGATACGGTGTGAAATGGCATCGAAACAAATGTGCAGTAAACCCCAAACTTCATGTTTTCATAATGTTTTGCTGCCAAGAGTGTTCAAAGTTCATGTTCACACCTAAAATGGGGCCTTAGATCTGTTTTTGCATCCACTTTAATCTACTTTTGATATCAACTCTTTACTCACACCCAGTCCACTTGAATATTACATGTTGTGTTGTAGTCACGTCGCTGCTAGTTTGCATGAAACCCATCAGCCATCATCTCTATGTGCATCTATCTTATCTACTATTTCTTTCACTCTTACTTTCC
The DNA here is from genome assembly GCA_036877575.1 of Botia almorhae. Classification (NCBI taxonomy): domain Eukaryota; kingdom Metazoa; phylum Chordata; class Actinopteri; order Cypriniformes; family Botiidae; genus Botia; species Botia almorhae. The sequence goes on along the minus strand of JAZGTJ010001516.1, from coordinate 53,454 downwards.
TTCTTTTTTTACATGTTCCCCCTGTCCTTGTATCTCAAACTTTCACTCAGTATATTTTTTCAGCATCAATTTATATTTGAAGAAACACACTGCAACCCTTTGCATCTGAGCGACAAGATGTTGCGTGTAACTGAGAGGAACTCTGGCCAACATCACATCTGCATTGACTCGCACTATTCTGGGCATGTCGAGTACAGTGACGTCTGGAGATCAGCTGCTGTGAAAATCTTTTAACACTTCTGCTATTTAAAGCAGCTCATTCTAGGTGCCTGCTCCAGAACAAACAGCTTCCTTCTCATTTGCTAACTGCTGGACATTTGAGGGCTTTTCCTAGAAAGCTTGTTTATGAGTCTCTTAGCTTATCTCAAATTAATTCCTGGCAAAAGGAAGGAGAATTTCTTTGAGCAGAGCTTTTTTGCCATCTATAGTATGTATTTTATAAAATTATTCATAATTTAATATAATAAACCCATAAAGAAAATGGTGCTTTATGGCTTTACCATGAAAAAATATAAGTGGGAATAAAACAGAAATGCCTTTGTTTCAATCTTAAAAATATTGTGCCACTAAATGAATGGATGATCTTTTTCATTTATTATGATTACAAATAGAGAAAGCTGCAATTGTCAGTTAGTAACAGGTGTGTATTGTGTACCTCCAGTCTCCATCCTCAGGAACAACTAACTGATTGACTAACTGATAACTGGTACACACACTCTAGGGCTAGTTTTGGCTTGCAGTAAAGGTGGGTGGAGAGGTAATACCTTGGGTATCAGGGAAGAAGGAAATCAAGTAAGGTATTAGCATGACGTGTTTTGTCGGGTACATAACCCTGTTGCCTAGTAACAGGAGCATAGTGAGCTAAGTGATGAAATCAGAGATAAGGCATTGAGGCCCCACTTCATACTCGGGGTTATTACCCTGTTCCTCCATCAAGGGCTTCTTTGAAATACAAACCCTCAATTGTTGTCCCTTTGTGTCATAGGAGTTGTTCCAGATAGCATTAGTTCTTTAGATGTCTCTTTTGTGCACAAGCTGTCACCCTGTTGTGTTTTGGAAGTAAAAGGAGCATTTTGTGAACGCGCGTCACAATCTGTGGGCTTCTGTCTTGGATGTGGCTCAGTATGAAAGAGTGTGTGAGACAAAACACAGAACAAGACAAGCTTCTAAAATGTCAGCTGCTGGTGAGTTGAGCGCAGTCTGTTCAGAGACAGTGTAGTATGTACTTCATTACCTCGTTTAGATTAACATGAGCTCTATGATTGTGCAAGGTGACTTCCTAGCAGCTTTCATGGCCTGCATACTGGATGCAAAATGATCCCTGTTACACCTACCTGTGGCAGAAGGACTGAGCAAATTTATAGGCTGAAAATATTTCTTACTGGCCATAATACTGTGTTTAGCATTTTTTAATGTTTCTTTTTTCGACAGTGGAATTATTCTACTGATATTTCTTGTAAATGTGACACATTAAATGCTGCACAAGGCATTCTGGGAGCACAGTGGATTATTTTTGTTACAAATTGATTCACTTAGCAGTTTGTCACTAAGCACCAGCTTCATCTTTATTATTCGCAAAGTACAGTGTGTGTACAGTATGTTTCCCTGATCCCTACAGATCTGCCTACGGTTTTGACCATGTGTATTGATTACAGGTAATTGCTCACAGTACGTTAGTTGTGTTGCTTTTTAGTTATTTCCAATCACTAGTTCACAGCAATTTTCATTTGTCTTTTTGGGAGGTGTTGTCATTTCTTTAATCCTATTGTTGAATGTCCATTGATATGTTTATAAAGGTTTGATGCCTTTAAATGTTAAACTGTTGTTTATTTTGTGACTAAATCTGTGTTAAACATTAACTTGAATGACAGACACTCACACCAGAAGAGAATCCATCATAGCTGTGCGATCAGGGTTATTGAAAGTTATGAAAAGAAAATTGAACATTACTAAGTAGTTTATTTAAACTGTTCATGACATCCTTAAAATATTTTAGGAAGGATTTAACTCGTATTTAATTATAATGGTCCCATTTAGACTTATTTCAAACACATTATTCTGGACGGGTAGAATATTAAGTATCATATAGTAGTAATCAGTTATATTACTCAGTAAAAAAGCAATTATGTTAGTAATCTGAGATATGATCTGATTTGAGATACATTGGGTTAATATCCGTTTTAAATGTGATACAACTGCCTGGGGGTCATAGTACATTTTGACTTTTGTATAAAATTTTAAATGATGACAATTGTCAGTGTAAATATGCAATGATAAATTATTTCTTTATATATGCTTACATTGTTTATATCAATACATGACAGATATATTGGTAGAAGTCTGAGTTATGAAGGAAATTCTCCAGCATCAGTATGGTGCTGTATGTCTCCCAGCATTCACTGAGGGCTCTTTTAAAGATGAAGCGTCGGTCCTGTGCTGTTCATCAGATGAGCTTTCACTGACCCTCATTCATTCAGATAAAGCATCTCATCTCCCAGCTGCTACAGAAATGCCATTGTAATAGAGTCTGTCATGCTGAAGAGAGGAGCTCTAAAAAGAGACACGTCAAATCGGAGGCGAAGTACGCCAGTGTCATACAGGTTACTGTTCCAGCTATTTTCAGCCTGTTTTGATAAAGTGCAGTTGTCAAGTGCATTTAAGCGAGTAAATCTGAGATCTCACACCGCTGCTGGTTGACACTGTATGTGAGTCTATATTGTCCAATAAGTCAATTGTAAGTTGCTTTCATCTTCTTCTATACAGATGAGTGCAGTTGGCAGCTCCTGTTGGGGATCTTCTGAAGGTCAGATGCTGGTTCACATGCTGCAGAAACTGGCACTACCTACTAGGTGAGTTATTCAAAACAAGCTCCTTTTCAGCCAGAGGCCCTCATCTACCAGCATGGGGGCCTCAGTCGAGTCTGTCTGTGTCACCCTCCACTTTGATCCATTCATATCGGAGGCCGAGGCGTAGACCTCTGATGAGAGCTTCCTTGAGCTCCTGCCTCACCCGAAGATTGATACAGGCTTATTGTGGCTGTGAGACCCCCCTCCTCTTTTCTCTACTGTTGAAATGAGAAGGCATCCTTTTGAAGTTGCTCAACCAGGCTTGGGAAGCACAGCTTCAGCAATATTGGGTTCTTGGCAGAGATAAACTGTTGACAACAATGCATTACTGAAAGACTACATCACCATTAGCCACTCGCTGAAAAAAATCATTTTTACATTTAGAGGGCTTTATGGCTAAAACTAGATTTGACCTCCTAACACGTTAGTTTTCTTTAACCTTTTCAGCTATAATACTGTTGGAGTTAACATAAAAACTACAAATTCCTGGTGTTATTGTACATGGTTAATTTTCATTATCTGATATCTCCGTTATTTAAAAGGAGAATGTGTCTGCGAATGTGTCATTTTTGTAATAGTAAAAACTGTCATTAACTGTAATAGTAACTTTGCTTTGAAGCAACTTTCTTTATTGGCTGATGCTTTGGGTGCTATTAGCTATTGTAACTTAATAGCTATGCAATGCATTGCTTTAGGCTACTGTTGTATGGTTCATGTAGAATGGTTCATTCAATGGTTTATGTAGTTATACTTACCAATTAGAGCAATTAAGGACAAAAAAAACCAGTATTGACATTGAGGTGGTTATAAGATGGAAGCTGACCTTCACTCCCAGCCTCCACAGCCTGGTCACCATCTTGAGTCCCAGGCCCGCATCCAGGGGCAAAATTTTACTCTCTTCACATTTAATCATGCGTTACATCCTATATTTTCCTATATTTATGTTCACTTTATTACCACACTACAAGCGAGAATGTACAATGCTGCTTTGTGCAGCATTAGCACTAAATAGGGATTTTCTTGCTTTGTATGTAGAACAGACATGATTAATAGCTCAGAAAAATATCTACTTGCTAATTTATACTAAACCTTAAAATAATTTAATTAGCTCAGGTGCAGGTTACCTCTACTCAGTGTTACTATATTAAAGTTTTTAAATTATTAATTAATTTAGGGTGAAATTCAGTGTCCGCAACAATATATGTGGACAAAGCTGTTATCAACAGCTTTAACAATAACTTTTAATAACACACAAGCTATTGCTCTACATGCCTAATGCATTAACCCATTTTGAATAATACAGAGGGTTCAGTTCCGGTACAAGACCACATAAATGTTTCTTGTAAGTTACATGTATATCAACTGTTAATCTTGTTAGGCTATTTTAAAACTGCCAGGCTATTGCAAACCCAGTCTAAATTAAATTAATTAATTTTAGTCGTAGTTCAGTTCAGACTACTAAATTAAAGAAAATAACCCAAGACCCAAATAGGTGTTTTTTCAAGAATGTTTGACAGATTTCAACCACTCTGTAGCCAGTGATTCCACTGTTTCTAAGGGGCATTTGATCCCCTTGAGACCTTCAAAACAGAGCTTCTGTCCTGGTATTCAATGAACATATTTGCACTCAGCATCATTTTATGTATCTGTAAGAAAGGATACATAAAAGATACAGATGCAAATGAAAGATGCAGTCCTAAATTAAGACTTTATAGCACTGGTCTTATAAACCAACTTCTGTGCTATTTGGTTGTAAAGTCATTCTGGGTTTAAGTAAAATGTAATAGCTTTCACTATTCCCAGTAGTTGGTTCTTGTTCTAGCTTATACCCAAATACAAGGCAGTTTTTTTATGTATTGCATAAATAAAAAAAACAGATGCAGACAAAATGGGATAAATTTAAATCCATTTTATTGTTTAGCCAGATCATAAACCATGTCTCCAACCAACATTGCAGGCTACAATAATTAGGGGTTCTTTTCAAAACCTTTCTAAAGCTACCATCAAAAGAAAAGGTAAAAAGAGCAAGACAGGAAGAAAAAAACAAACAGGGAAAAATGGCCCCAATTGATTGCAAACCCTTTGGAATATTTGTGATTCCATTAAAGCGACAGCTGATATTTGGACTTCTCCAATTCTTGGTTTTATACAAAAGCTACACAATGTTACATTGGATCAGAATACAATTCAACTGATTAATTAGTGTTCTACACCATAAACTTGATAAAATCTCAATGGATCATTACCACTATAACTCAACACTATGAGAGAGACAGTTGAAAGGAATACAAAGTTCTGCAAAATAAAAGACGAGTATCATAAAGCAAGCTAGATAAGTACCATTACAGACTGAAATATATTTTAAAAATAAAAAAACAAAAGTAATAAAAAGTACAGGCAAGGCTAAGGTTGAAAATTCCATCTTAGAATTTGCTTTTTGGGCTTTCTTCTGTCAATCACACCAATTTCCAACCAAGACCAGAGCAAAAGTTTTACTTCCATGTGTTCCCATAGGAAACTCAGCTTGTATTAGTGTGTCAGGCACTTTCAGAGAAACTAGCCCACTCTCTTGAGCCCGCTCAGCAACTCTACAGGCCAAAATCACAATGCAGGTTCATTCAGATCAGATGATACAGCTGCAGCAGAGAGAAAGAGGGAGAATCAGATTAACAAGGGGAGACAATGCAGTGATGACTTCACTCTCGTATTCAGAACGCGGCTTAGATTAGTTCTGCTACTAGCATGCTTTATTGTAGGCTTTTCAAATCCCACACACGATGCGGTCAGCAAAGATCAAACACGATCAGCCATTGGTGTTGAATGCGTGTTTAGTGCAGTGCCTCACCTATAAAGTCATTGTATTTACAGATCAGTATCAAACCAGGCGAGCTGATTGCTGTCGCCTGGCGGGAGGCCGTCGATCAGGTCCTGGGTGTGGCCAAGGTCGGGCAGACCGTCTACGGGGTAATCAGGGCCGGGGTGGTGCCCACCCATCTCGTGCTCCATCATGGGATCCATGCCCATGGCATCCTGCCCATAACCTCCGGAATGGAAGGAGCGGTAGCTTGGGTCTGCAGACGAGGGCAGTGGATGAGAGTGGAGAGAAGGGGAGGGGGGTGGAGCATACACACATGTTAGATGAAGCTCAAAACAGCACAACCTCAATCCCACAAGACCTGGGAACACGGCATATGAAGCTGTGTTCAGCACCTGGTTTGGTGGGTGTGGGTTGAAGCAGCAGTGGATTAGTATCACACCAAAATGCTGTACAGTCTGTGAACTTACCGTCCTGTCTGTAGCCCAAAGGCTCACCCTGTGCGCCAATATCCAGCCCCAGATCTGCAGTCTGCAAACAGACACAGAACATAAAGAAAAGATAAACTACTTCACTTCTAATTTTTCTTATATCAAGCTTTCAATCATTTAGACTGATGACTCGGCTACTCACGTCTCATTAAAGCAATAAAGCTTTATTATACAGTAGCGTTTGCTCAAATTCATAAAATACAACATCTGCATCTGTCATGAAGCATGCTGAAATGTGCTGGAAATTTATTTCTTATCTACAGCAGGGCTTTATGCCAGCATGGATTGCAGGGTTTAGTAATGGTAAGTTCACCGTACCTCGTTCCAGGTCATGGGCTCAGTTCTGAACAGAGAGCTGGTGAGCTCCACAGACAGTCGCTTCTTGTAGTCCTGGGGCTTATCCTCAGACATGCGGAACAGAACGGCAGCAGCGTATGTGGCTGTGGGTAAAAGATAGTGTAGTTAGTGTGCAAGTAAACACTGAACATGCCCCACTCAACCCTGTCACTTCCTCTAGTGGAAATCAGCAAGAAACTGAACAAAAACAACATGGAGGGGATCTGCATATTTTTTTTATTCACTCTTGCTCCTTTGTGTTTATTTTACAGAAGTTTAACTTGTTTCTCCAAACTTTCTGTTGAGATATTTAGAGGCAATGACACACTGTGCTGCCATTTTTTATATTTAATTGATGCCTTTCTGCATTATTCTATGCCAGTCAGTGTGCACAGACATGCTGCTTAGGGAGGGGGAGCGCACACTCACCGACGCCTTCGTTTCTGGAGTGGAGGAGCTCTGTGAGAGGAGCAGTGGCTCCTTCTGCTTCAATGGCCTCTGCTGCCTCCTTATCCTGAGCCAGCTCACACAGTACACCTGCAGCTACACGCTGGATGTTCTCAATGGGAGAATACAGCAACTGCACCAACACACAGAGAGATGTCAATTATGCAGAAATTAATGACATCTCTAGTTTAGTGTAATGTGGCTCTGAGCATATTTTTTCCTTTCACTTATTTTACACATTTTATTATTTTCTCAATTCCCAAAACAGAAATAGTTTATCCAGTGACAAGACTGCTGGTACTTATTTCATTGGCTGACAGCCATTTCTGAAAAGTGATTACTGGGTGTTCCTGGATTAATTTTTTTTGGTCCTGGAACAACGTTCCTTTAAAGACAACAATCCTAAACTAAACCCTACCCATAAACCAAACCCTAATCGACCTATGAAATCAGAGGGAAATAATAACTTAGTATATATAAGCCCCTCACTCGGTACTTAACCTAAACAACACTAACCTAAACCTAATCCAAATTTAATTTGATAAAAATTGTTCCAGAGCCAAAAACATGCCCTACTTCGTGAAATCAAATTCACAGACAATTAAGTAGACAGGCTGGTGTAAAGGTCAGTAACTGTATATCTATACACAAGCAGTTACTGTTACCTTAAATTATTTCAGCTCAAGAACATCAGGACATACAAGGTGAACTACTAAAAGAATATGCAAGGTACCAGGACTGACCTGAACAAAAAGTGGAATAGTGTTGAGCCCTCTGATAACGATTCTGTTGTGAATGTCTCTGGCTAAAATGTGCAGAGCCCCAGTGCAGCCTTCCACGATCTCCTCCATACGCACACCCTCCTGCAACACACAGCCTGCATAAGAAACCCTGCAGATACCACTAAATCAAATGCTTCTCCTGTAGCGGCGACAAGAAAACATAGTCATTTGATACTGTATTATAGTTTTGTGCACAATGTGTCAGTTAACTTTTATATTGCTCAAATAGACATAAAATAAGCCTTAACATTTACAGTTTGGCTGTCTAAAAGCCAGCTGACCATGTGAGAATTTGTCTGCACTCTGCTTCTGACTCACCACAAACTGCTGCTGTGTTCCACCCATGGAGGTGCGTCTCTGAGTGTCCTGATGTGCCCTGACCAAAAGCTGCACCAGGCGGGGAATGGCACCCTGCTCTCTCAGAGGGGCGTGGTTCGCTGGGCACAGTGCCAAGTTACGAATCAGCCCAACTGTGGCCTGAGAAAGAACATAGATTTAAAGGTTAACAACCAATAACTTCAGCCTAATTTTCCAGTTTTAACAGTCTGTAAGCCACTAACACAAAACAATAGGTTGATCACTGTGTATAAAACTTTTAGGTAACTTCTTAATAGGCCAATTATTGCATACCTTAATAAGAGGCCAATGTGAGGGAGGGTGGAGAAGTTTGACCACCACAGGCAGCCCATAGTGCAGCCGCACTGCATTCTGGGCCATCTCTGCATCCTGGTGTCTGGACGTAAGGTGACGGAGAGCGCAGATGGCAGGTTCTGTTATGTCCTCTCGGTCTCCGGCACGCAGAACGGTGCGCACTAGCGCCTCAATGCCGCCCACTTGGCACACCATCATCTTGTTCTTGTAGTTGTTGCATGTAAGGTTGGACAGAATTCCGGCAGCACACGTCACAACATTGATGTCATCTGAGCCAAGCAACTGGACCAGAGTGCCCAACAGACCCTCCATACCCTCCTGTAGATCAGAAGGATCCAGACTTTAGACACAATACTTTATGCAAACCCAATTTGCACCACTTTAACTCATTCAAGGCTTTGTAGCCCTGTACATCACCAGCCACAGCCATTCGTCACATCTACGACAAGATACATGAGGTTGTAAGCCTACCATGAGTGGGTACACTTAAAATACACAACCATTCCAGAACTGTTAAATATACCAGAGAAGTTTAATAACTCCAGAATTCTCACAGAATCACAAGAACAGCTGGGTGAAATGTACACATAGCACAGGCATTACAACCAAATGTAGCATCGGTTCATGCTCCATTGACAATGTTCTTTCACAGTTGATGCCCTAACTCTGTGGGGTCAGTGCTGGCTACAGCCCACAACCCCAGTCACGGACAAAGGCAGGAATGACTGTTACCTGCACATCTACTTCTGCTAAAGACGTCTTCTCCATGGAAACATTGTGGAGACAGAAAGAGAGGTATCATGTAGGAAAAACAGAAGACAGCGTAAAAAGCTGAGGGACGTGTGAGGCAGATCTGTACCTGTTTGGTAGCGGCATCTGAAAGATTCCTCAAAGTCCACAAGCAGTTCTGGACCAATCGCTGACTGGGGTCTGTGAGGTGAAGACCAAGTGCCTGCATGCCACCTGGAACAACAGTTTGTTTTAACATTATAATAATGAATTTAAAGCTAAAAAAGCATCATGGTTTATTTCATGCAAGGTTAAAGTCAGCTGTCAGCTCTTTTCTAACCAACTATGATGATATATGGGACTAAATGGGATATAAATGGACTCACCAGCCTCAACAATGGCAGGTTTGTTACTGGAGCAAACAGACAGGACTTTGAGCACTCGACTGGTGGTCCACAGCAGCTTCTCATAGGTGTATGTCCTCATGATGTTGACCAGAGCCTGTGGGCCTCCGCTGGCAAGAATGATAAGCTGGAAATGACAGGAAATTATGAGTCATCTCTATTTTTACTCAGGTTAACATTTTAGTCTATGCAGCAGCATAGCTCATACTAGTTTAAGAAGCATTAATCAAGGACATAATGTAAACAAAGAGCCAAACAGGAAAGCACACAAATTATGCAAGCTGCAGCCACCAGAGCAGAAAGATAATATAGTTATAATTACAGTGGCAAACACCAAAACCAAAGCTCAAAACAAGAATGGTACTTCAATTCTAAATATGGCATCTGTTGCAGTGCTAGACTGCAGTGACATACTAAGATCCAGGAACAAGGAAGTGTGGCTAGGAAAACTCTCTCTACTGTTATGATGAATTTGGTGGCTTGAAGGCACAAAAGTCATAGGAACTTTCTTACTTTGCTTTCCTGATTGCCGTATGCCAAAATCTGAAGGCAGTCTGTTGTGATGGCAAGGAATTTGACGTTTGTTTTGTTTAACAAGGCCACCATTTTCTGAAGGCCTCCAGCCAGACGGACCGCCATCTTGGCCCCTTCCTGGTGCAGTAGCAGGTTATGTAGGGTTGTGATGGCATAAAATAGTACAGAGTCCACAGGGGAGCTGAGGAGACAAAGCAATATTAAAGCCAAACTACAGACAAACAATGAGATTCAACTTTCCATATACACAGAAGGTCTCATTATGATCCAGAATGATGGACCTTGAATTTTAACACACCGCATCTACACTCTAAAGAAAGTAATGCACAAAATAGATTCAACTGCTTGAATGAAGAGAGGTACATAAAAAAACCAACCCAAGCATTTTGACAAGGGCAGGAATGCCTCCAGATTTAAAGATGGCGAGCAGGCCTTCTCTGTGGTGAGAGAGGTTGTGCAGAGTGCCAGAGGTGCAACGTGCCGTTTCTACATCACTGGTGTTCTGCATGGTCCTCACAATGGCCGACACCATTTGCGGGGATCTCATGATGGCATGACGAGAGGCCTCCTTCTTAGAAAGCTGGTGCACCATCACAGCTGCCTTGTTCACCACCACCTGAAAAAGGTGAAGAAAACAAGTTAGCACAATAGCAGTCTGACAATGTCATAATACTGGCTGCTTTCTGGCAGTCTATCTCCATCCCCACCTGATCCTCATCGTTCAGTAGTTTGGTAAGCTCTGGAATGGCGCGAGTGGCCAGTTCTGCATCATCCTGGTAGTTGATGAGGTTGACCACGGCATGTTTGAGCATCTGTGAGGGTTCGGCCAGGCGCTGAACGTTGGTGGGGTGTGCAGAGTCGAACTGTGTGGAGGGGATTTGCATGCCCTCATCCAAAGTCTCGGGGAACATGGCTGCCCGGACTCTCTGTGCTCTGGTCATGGCATACTGACCATCAATGTCTACAGAGAACCACAGCACTGTTAGTACCATATCAATTAAATATCTGTAAAAGGCCTTTGAATTATGCACTGATAATCCAGACTACTTCTAAGATCTCACAACAAAGCTAGCTAGAACCACAAACATTGTACGTTCTAATAGCTAGGTTTCTTTTTTATATAGATGACCCCATCTTACATGTTGAGCAAATGAATTTCTCAGATATTCCATAAGTGAATAAAGTTGCAGAAATTGGTTACATACCTGCTACCTGCTCCTGGTTGAAGGACTGGTTGAAGCCCTGCTCCCACTCATACAACACCTGATTATCCACATCCTCCTCCTCTGGGTTGCCCTTACCGCTCAGGGACGGGGCAGTGGTGGTGGCCCCAGAGTGGATACCTGAGTCCAGGTAAGACTGCTGCTGCCAGTGGCTGACAGCAGCCTTGCGATCTGGCTCCATGGCCATGTCAAGCTCCATCAGATCCGCTGCACATGAAGACACATTGTGTTAATAACACCCATATAAATTATTCATCAACACTGCCATTACAGTCATTTACTGGATAGATACAGGTTGTTACCTAATAGAACTACAAATGAACAAAGGCATAGTGGCAGAGTGGGTTTGTGTGGACAATAAATTGTAAAGCAGAAATGTTTGACAAAGCAAAAACTTACATTGGGTTGCCATGATCCTTCCACAGCCAAACACAGCTTTCTAATCTGAAAGACACACAGAGCAGCGTAGTTAATTTCACATTCTGAGCGCCAACTCCCTCTCATACAGTCACACACTGCTCAAACACTCGACTCCGTCTCTTTCACACACAAACACATTCCAGTGCAGCACCCAGCGTACACAAGCCCCAGTGTTCTGACTGAAAGCTCTCTGTTTCCTAACCTGACTGCAGCTGTGATGAAAGAGTGAGGAAGGATGTGCCACACTGCACACACAAACACTCTTATTATCTGCAGGACCCTCATGATACACCCTGCAAAAGGCTCATGACAAACAATAAACAGTACTAAATAGAAGTCTAAAGGCCTATTCACACTGAGCACGACAAAATAAAGTGAAGCGATTTGCAGACAAAACGTGCTTTCACACCGAACACAAAATGATTGATCACTTCCAGCTAATTCACGCCTGTATTGGCTGATTAACAATGAATTTCACTCACACAACGCACCACACTGATCAGCCCTCCGACTTTCATTATACTTTTACCTAAAACCTCATATAAGCACATGTAAAAAAGCTTATCCATAAAACAAAGAACAACATTTTATGGATTTCTTTATTAGCAGCAGCAGTACAGATTTGCTTGTTGTTTTGCAGAAAAAAAGGGCTACGATGACATTGGGTACACATGTTTCTCAAAGAGGAAAATTTGTATCACTATATAAACAAATATGTCTTGAGATACTGACAGAATGACAATGTGTTTCTAGCACTTTGCAAGCATGTTAACAAGTTACATTAAGATACTGCTACGAGCAACATACTTAAGAGTTCTCTGTGTGTGCCGTTTAAAAAAATAAATACTGAAATCATCAAAAACTCAATGTGGAGTTTAATGTTTTTAACTGAAGCACGCAGCCGAGCACTTTATATACTACATAATTTTTTATCTACTGTATCTATGTACCTACTGTTTCAATTCAAATGTGTCATTATGTTGAACATTCACAGCATTTAATTATACCTTAAACATTTAGTTATGTTTTAAACATTGTACTTTTGTAAATTCTGAAGTATCAACAAAGTAGCAGCTTGCAGCAGCTTTTGTCAAAATTGTGAGAAGCATGGAAGCATCAGTTGTGTTGTATATAATTGTATATCATTTTTCAGCTAAATGTATTTATGATCTCATCTACCAGAAGGTTAAATAATAAATATTTTAGCGCTAAATATTTATGACTAATTAAATAGGTTATAAGGTTAATCTTTTGAACTATCGGCCAGCAAAAGAATAATTTTATCATATTACATTTTTTAAAGTTTTGCAAAAATACACACCCCTAAGAAACTTAAAGAAAGCATTTTTCATTGCACGTTAGTTCAACATAAGCATGATATACTACAAGCAAAAACTGTTTTTAACAATCACTAGCAAATGAGCTAAAGATCTGTATGACATTTAATAATGTTGTCAGTGAGAAACCCTGCCGACTTTTCAACAGCATCAATATGCACATGACATTCTTTACAGATTGCCTATCAACATCAGCAGTTAACACCTACAGAAGCCATATTGAATTCAGCATCTCCATCTGGGAGGCCCCAATCTCCTTCTCTTTTGTGAGGCCTCCACCAGAATTACCATAACACAAGCCCTTAGCCAAGCTTCTTTATTCAGACGTACAACACCCCTCTCCAAGTCAGCAGGCAAAATGCATCCCTCACCAAGACTTGCTATATTCATATGTAGCTTTGAGACCAAAACTGACGGCCCATGTCTCTCTGTTGTGTCTGTTAGCAAAACATACTGTTCCACTCATACAAACAAGTCTTACAAAAGGCTATGTTGCAGAATGTAAAAAGTTCACTTGGTTAAAGACTAAGATTAAACACTTTAACATTACGGCCAGCCCTCATCACCACTTTTTAGCTTCTGTTTATAAGTTAAGAATCTATGCAAAACAGTGCAGCAAGTTTGGCTTTGTGATGCAACATGGTCTTTGCAATTAGTCAGAAAAATTTAACTTTCCCTGTAAATTTGGCTCTATAGTTTAGCACACGCACTTTTGGGATTTGGCTCTCGAAAGCAGCCTTTTCATTTCAACAGCTGAATTAGGTCAAGTTAAGAAAGGCTAGACTGGCATACAAATAAATGTGTTTGTTGTTGTGAATATTGCAAACAGTCTAATACAAAAAAAACCTGTTATTTAGAAACAAGACTCATCTTTTAAAAATTCAGAACAGCCCAATTAAAATCTGCAGCTACACAACTCAATTTTACTGCAGCTTGACAGAAATTATAAAGCCAAAAGCAAACCATGTAGTGATCTGGTTAGTTTCACAAATGAAAATCTCACCTGGACCAACACGGGTTCCAAAACAATCCTGTGCCGGAAGGAACAGAACTGACATGCCAAATCATTCAAAAATCTTTTGATCCTGATGCAGCAAATTGACCAACAATACTGCTCCACAATGACACTTAAAAATCACATATATAGAAATGTGCAAATAATAAGGGCAGCTCCACTAGCAGACAGCTTTTAGTGTTCTAAATGCAGACCATGGATAGGGTGTTTGATAAGGGCATGTGTAAAACAGTGCTGCTGTGGCACTCTGCCTGGGGCTGCACAGTTTCACAGCAGTCTGCCAGTTGCTCAGTCTTAGGCTTCCAACATCTGGAGTCAATTGGAGAGATAAACCCAGCAGCACACGGACCGTAACCCCCCTCCTGTGGTATTACTGCACTCTTTCGCACGCAACATGAAATGCCAACTGAGCCTACAAGAAATCCCATACGCAACCTACACTAAAACTGGCTTGCATTCAGCTGAGTCCTAACAAACCACTACAGGTTAAGCTTGGAATGCTCCAAACCGTCTGCAATGAAAGCAGACTAGGGGGTTGACTGCGTCTGGGCACAAAACTGCCCCAAGCTCATGGTAGTGCATCTGTTCAGCGCCTGCTTGAGAGGATATAACCTTCCGTACCAGCAGGTGACAGTAGTCTGTATTCATTACTCAAAACAGGAAACCAAAAGCAGCTACTGCTTTTTGTATCTTTTGCTCAGACTCACTGATGAGCTACACCGCCAGTTTAACATGCTGAAATGGTCGAAAAGCCGACAAGACCAACTTCAGCCAACGGTGCAGAACACCCTAAAAAATGATGTCTGTGGACTGGCTGTCAGCTTGGTGTGTTCTGGGCTTTAGTTTGTGTCACTAATGATGATGTTAACATGAATGTAGATCAGATTTGTAGATGTTGATTTTCATATCATTGCTGAACTATACATTCAACTGAGTGACACGTGTAAGCCTAGAATCAGGGAGACAAACTTTATCGTTATATTTAATTTTACCCAAGCTGAATCTGACACCATCCTCACTAGTGTTATTTCTACCTATTTAATAGACAGACTGACTCGGGCATGACAACATCCCAACACTAATAAGCACATGTGCATTTTTTACTGCCTGGCCAACATGTACAATAGGAAACTGATTTGAAACCTGCTAGTTCATCTACTGGTTTGAACATGGGTGCAGCGGGGGGATAGTATAAACAGACTGCAAACTTTAGCAAAGATGTTACTAGCAATGAGCAGTAAATAAGCACTCATTACTCATAGCCCAAATGTGACTTGGAACTTGGCACATAAATCTATGCTATGGCTGAAGTAGAATTTCAGAGTCAGCATTTCTGAAGAAACGCTACAGTCTGCATCACAACCTAGCTATAAAAAAACAATAGCCTGGTCTCAAACTCCTGTTCTTCCGTTGTGTTGGTCTTATAACATAATATAAGACCTTATGTAACTTCACATTATTAGCATGCAGTTTTAATTTTCCCACTCATTAAAAGAAGTACACATTTCAAAAACAAATGGGTTTTACAAATAAGACTGCACCTAAACTTTGCCTCTGTATTAAAATGCAATCAGATTCTCTGGTTTACATGCCCTCGCATACCCACATATAGGTGATGGCAATCTGGCTACAGAAATAGCTGGTTCCTAAAAGGCAAAACAAAAGTTCACCCAAACACCATTCCACACAAACAACAGGCTCCTCCAAAGAAACCTAAGGAGCTTGAGAAGACTGAGGTATTTGTAATCATTGGCATTCAGACAGCATGTGAATTTAAATACCACCCAAATGGCTCAGGCTAAGTCCCTGTTGTGACCAGGGGCATAGACAGTTATTTCAAGCTTAGATAGTGATTTCAACACCAGCATTGGATTTCAGAAATCCTGCTATTGTGTGTAACATTGCACTAAATCTCTTAGTTGTTAGCTTCCAGTAACATAGTATACTAGAAAATCTGCTACAAATGTGTCATTTGTGATGACAGCTGCTGTAACACCATAATTCTACACGTGCACATACAGACAGCATTTAGCTTGGCTGAAATTATATTCTGACTTCACATTTCTGGTCCATATTCAAAAAACACTACAGCTACTACATGGCCGTTTGATTGTACAGAGTTTCAAGCACACAGAAAGGAAAGTTAACCCCACCTGTGTATTTGAAAACCACTTATGCCAAACTACACCTAGGACTCAGAAATATGATAAAGCAATGTGTAATCCAAAACAGGTCACGGCAAACTTTAAGTAGCATCTGGCTGTTGCACAGGTAATGTTTAAGGTTATTTTTGAGCTCCTCAATGACTGTGAAACGGTAAAAAAATAATCAATGCGATAGACTTCTCAGAACCTGCATTAAACTACCATCCATATGTCCTAACTCAAACTTAGACTCAAAAATTAAATGCTTAATAAAATCCCCGCGTTTGCAAATCACTATCATACAGTTAAGCGATGCTTACAGTTGTAATCAACTGAATAGGTAACGGAAAAAGACAAGTATATTTGGTGTTCACAGTGAACAAAGCCACTTGCGCATACGGAGTTGGTTGTGGAATCATATGCTTAGCTAAAATAAACCCTTTAATACTAAAAAAAAACTAACAACAACAAAATATAAAGTGGCCATGCAAAAAATTATAATCTCAGGATGCTGTAATCATACTTTGTGAATCTGACTAGCAAAAACATCGGAGGTGTATGGTGTACTAAAGAGTGAGTCAGTGGGTTACGGGTTACGTTATAGGTTTATGCCCGTCCGCAAACCCCGTGTGCGCGCATCGAGCCCGTTCATCCCCACCCCCATCAGCACGAGCTCCGGGGTCAGATTTCACTCAAGCTCCTCCTAGACTTCCTTTCAACGGCTAAACACTTTAAATGTCTTTGTTTGTTATTTGAGACACTCAAGTTATGGGTCATATTCAATGTATTTGTTACAACATGGTCCTACAACCACCAAAGTGTTGTAACTCAATGTGATACAGCTGGTCACGCCTTTGAGCGGGACTGAAACGTTACCACACAGTTAAATCCTACAGATTGAAGATGGCTACATAATGGGAGGAAAGGGGGGATGCAACGTGCCTGGTTAAATAGCAAACAAGCGAACAGGGTTGAAAAGTTAAGTAAATAACAGCTTATTAACAGTTAAGTATAACCTAACATAACTTTTAATCTACAAACACGCACCAGGCTTACATATAAAAAAACAACTTTTGTCTTTAGATTTGACAAAAGGAATCTAAACAAAACTCGCTATTATATTTACTGCAATAGTAAATCACAGTTTACATAGCTTTAACATAGTCTCCACAAAACACTCCTCCTCGAACCCATAAAATGCTAACCAGCTAGCACCAGACACACTAAATGTCTATGAGCTTTAAACACACAGTTTGTAAATCATTTAAACATGTATTACAGTATGTTAAAACCGCCTCGATGCGTGTAAGTATAGGTGGAATATGGTCGTGATTTTTGTGGTAATATTTCCACGGAACACCTAATTTCCCATAGCTGCAGTAAAGCATTTCGTCAAAACAACGAATAAAAAAACAATCACGCGTTCTATCTATCATAAACACTTACCTGTGTCAAAAGCCGTATATTCCTTTTCCCGCTTTCTATACTTCGTGACAAATATAGGCGACAATCCGTGGAGAAAATGTTTGAGAACGACCCGCAGCCCACGGCGGCTCCTCCTGAGTGAGTGCTTGCGCTAGGAATCCGCGTTCGCGTACCAGCAGCACACGGGAAAGATGGCGTCACTCCGTATGCGCTCCAGCCATTATAAAAACTCTGTATCCTACCGCCTTCTGGCGAACTAGATCCCACGCTACTCGATGTAAGGAACCCAAAAGCAGTTTCGGCAACTAATCGTGACCTACAGCCGATAAATATGTTAGTGTTTAATATGTCTGCGAGCTCAATATGCACAAATGTAAGATAAATTTAAGGGGTATGAGAAATTGGGATTCGTGCGTATAAATACACAAGATATACGGCTGTGGCGCGGCTAAGGGGGCGCACCTATTCATTAAGTTTTATGACTATCGCAGTAAAGAGCGTTTGTGGGGCTGTCGAGAAACGGCAGACAAGACAACCAGCGTCAAAACGATTTCAAAACGTTAGAACGAAATTATTATTTGTAAACCTTTCATAAAAGTGACAGTAAGCCCTTTGATTCTTATGGCAAAGGAAGTTTTTTCTGCTTCCTGTAGAACAATGCACCCTGGATCGGAAAACTACTGGCGCTAAAAACTTACTATGCATTTTCTTGTATGCGTAATAACATGCTGGCTTTACGTATTAGCGTATATATCGTAATTTAATAAATAGAAAATTTGCAGGTATCATTGGATGTAAACAGATGGCCAATAATATCTAAGACGAAGACAGGTATGGTGTAAATGGGCTTTTAACGTGCACAGATAAATTGATGTTGTGACTGTATACCTGCGCAGTTGTCATGTTCAGACTAGTTCAATTCTAGTACCTCAATTCTTCCCTGAGTTCCCATGAAAAAATAAAGAGAGGAGGGGCCAAGGGAACACAACACTGCCAAAACACACACTAGAAATGTTTTATTTTATACAGCCATTTTTATTTGCCACAGTAAAAACTGAAACTCTTGTGACATTGTGTACACTGCATTGCAACATGCGTATCACTCTTGATGAGTTTAAATGTTTGCTGTGTTTATTCCAAATTCCTTGTGCGGAGTGTTCATTCACTTATCAAAACCTAATTCAGCACAATAAACATCACTATTAAAATACCGGAACCATTACAATTCATTAACATTACCAATATATGTATATATATGCCCATATATGTGAAAAGGATATAGGGAGTGTAGAGTTGACTGTTAAGTCTATTAATACTAATGTAATTTCTAAATAAGGTAACCTTTACACTGATGTCCAGCAGTAACTCCATACAACAGTAATGTTTTTAAATTTATGACTTTAGAAGAAGAACTATCTGTTTTCTAAACAAACAAGGCTTGGAGTCAGAATAATGCATGTCTGCATATCTGTTTTACATGTCTCTCAAGCTCTAAATATTCAGTAACAGTATTTTCATATTATATAAGCACTAACCATACATATAATACCTAAAATAATATAATACTTTATAAATCTCTAGTTTTATTGCTTTTGCATTTTACTATGCATATTAATTGCAGTAAAAAAATGGACTTACTCGCAATTAACATCTAATTTTGCCAAAAAACTGAGGCTCTTTTCTTATTATTTGTTTCCCCCTTAAGACTTTTTATCTTAGCCTTTTAAATTCTAAAGTCTAATTAAAGTTTAACATTACATATAACATTATATAGTGCTTAAATTGTGTGAAATAATGCTAGGATTTAGTAATATATTTTATTTAAAAAGGAAATTTATTTACAGACTCATGACTGATAACAGAATACAATTATAGTCTTCCTCTATATTGAAAACAGTACTTGTATGAACCATGATTCAAGGTTTGTAACTATTTCCAGACATCATATATTTTGTTTTTTCTCTGAGCACAAGAAAGAAATACTGATGAAAATACACAGTTTACATACACAGAAACATATCTCTTTTTGTTAATTTAATATCACACTACAATAAATAAATATAAATCATAAAATAAAAACTTTTGGCTATGTGTTTCTTGATGTAATTGTAGTAAACAAGGCAGTTCATATATTTAAATATAAATCACTTATCATTGTATTAAAATTTGCTTGAATCTTAGTCACATTTGTTTTGGCCGATGAATCCTTTGCTCCAATCTGTAAAAGAAAGACTGTTTTACAGAAACTTTATTCTGTTCATACATATTTAAAAAAAACTATGGAAAATGATAACAAAACTTTGCTCTTTGCTCTTTACATAATTGTAAAAACCAGCATGTAATAAATAAGAGCTTAAGAAAAAAGAAAGAACAAAAGAACTCTCTTTATCTTACACACACACACACAACACACACGTCAGGATTACATATGCATCTCCTGCCTTCTCCCAGCAGGATCAAGCTGCGAGAAGAAGTCACAGGTCTTGCGCATAGCCAGGAGTGCTGGTTTACCTAAAGGAGAAGCTTTCACATCCTGAAAAGCTTAGCTGTCCTACTGGTGTGTGTGTGAGAGAGAGAGAGATAGAGAGAGATAGCAGGTTTATTTAGAGAAAGGCAGCATTTTCCCTTGGGAAGCCAGGAGAATTGAGGCTGTGTGCTGAGGGAGGGGCACCTTTCTCTGCACGTGAATGAAAGGGGCGCGCTAAACCCACTTGTGTGCTGGCATGATTGTCTACCATGACCCTGACTTCACTAAAGGTCATGAACCGACATCCTGACTGTCACAGTAATGCTGGGCAGGAGCCAACCACTTGGCAACAAACAAAGTGAAAGAATATAGAATCTTTACATCATTTGATTTTAAAAGTTTGCTTTTAGATAAAACAAGCTTTCCTGTAGCTCAGTGGTTAGAGCATGGCGTTAACAACGCCAAGGTCATGGGTTTGATCCCTGGGATTGCACATACTCGGAATCAATGTATAGTATATTGCAATGCAAGTCGCTTTGGATAAAAGCGTCTGCCAAATGCCTAAATGTAAATACTGTATTTCAGTAGTAGACTTTCTATGGCAGTCTAAAACCAAATAGATTTTTCACAGCGATATGTACGGGTCATGATAAAGATATACATTATTACTAGAGTAAAAACAATTGTACATATTATTTTTTAAAACTGTATTTTATGTAAATTATCATTAGGATTGCATAAATCTGAACTAAACAATTTTATTAATAATAATACATTTTTATGACTTCCCTGCTTACCATGTGAAAGTATTACACAATACATCTATAGGCATCAGATTGTTCATTTAATTGTATATTGCTGTAATAAAAAGTTATAATCATTCAATATAATTAAAGTGATAAAAAATTACAATGCAGGAAATTATGTTTAGATGCAGGTTTTCATAACACTAAATAACAAAAGTTGTAAAATGGTCAATGAGTAATTCTAAAAATAAAATGATAAACAAATAAAATTGCTGGGTAATTAATGTTAGTAAAACAAACAGGAAAAAACTGCTTTATGTTTAGCAAAATGTATTGTTTTTACAGACTTGAGGACGTGATGCATATAAAAACAAATTGTCTAAAGAAGATATATCACAAATCATACCAGACACATTCATTTAAAATTACTCTGACCTAAACATATAAGAAATATTGTAAAGGGATTTTCCTGAACAAAACACAGCCTGCAAGATTTTCTGTACCAATGTTTACATACAATGATCTAAATGATAATGTGTTTTCTTTTAGCCTTTGCTTTTTTTATTCAATATATACAAAACAAAGAAAATCACATTTAAATATTGTTATTAAAAACAACAATTAGAAAACATGTTTAGGATTTAGAACTGACAATTAATATGAATGCATATCTGTGTGCAATATTCTTTGCAGTGAGAGGTCAAATAAAGACACTAACCCATCCTCTACCCCTCTCAGTTAATTTTAATTGCAAAATATTTAATATTTAATGCAGAAGCAATTAATATAAATTTAAGAATTATAAATCTGTTACTTGTTATATTCTGTTAACACAATAAAAAAAAGTCAAAGGGCACATAAAAATATACCTATCAAAACATCAGAAGATTTCATACTATCTTTAGTTTATTTAAAAACAAACAAACACACTATAGAGCAGTAGAAAATAGCTCAATATTTCCTGATTAATTTGCCATGCTCTACAGCATTTTCAGTTTAAGATATGCTACTTTGCAACTCTTAAATCAAAGAAAGCCAAATGAAATCCAATGAGCCTCAGACATCTCAGCGTAATCTCACACGCATTTACAACAAATACAAAGCTTCTTTTCAGCGTGCCGACTCAAAATTCCCATCAAAGGCTTTCTGCTTTGTAAGGTTACACAGGCAACAATATCTGTGTGTGGACCAGCCCCTTTTGTGTTTGGTTCATTGTAAGGTTCAGAAACACAGACTAAAGATTTGGTCTGCCACCCCGTCACATTCAGCCCAGCACTTTTATCCCAACTGGTGCTATTGAAATCTCTAATACCGAATAAAGTTTAGGATTCCCAGATCAGTGCATTGTAATGCATTAGTTTAATACAGAAACCTCCTTATGAAGATAGCACTCACATTTTTAGAATTATAGCTAAACATTCTGAATAAATATCTTTGCATCAGTCAAAAAAAGGAAAAAATGTGGCATGTAATTTTGACTTAAATAACATCTCCTAATA
Organism: Botia almorhae; assembly: GCA_036877575.1. Classification (NCBI taxonomy): domain Eukaryota; kingdom Metazoa; phylum Chordata; class Actinopteri; order Cypriniformes; family Botiidae; genus Botia; species Botia almorhae. Next base: position 31,143 of record JAZGTJ010001516.1, on the reverse strand, counting down.
TCATCCTAAAATGTCTTAATTATCCTAATTATTGTTAGTCATAGCACTTACCTGGTCAGTTCATCTACACCATGACAACAGTGATTTTTTTATTACTGTAAGAGACAACTGTCAGATCTGAAGAATTTCACAAATGTAACATATAATTTTAATTTACTGTATTTTTAATAAAAACTTATTATGAGCTTATTACAATGTTGCTAATTAAGTGGCACATGGCAGCTATAAAGGTTAAAAATTGTTTTTTGCACCTGGCAATGGCAAATTTAGCCTTAATGTTAGAAATATAATAATGATAACTACATAAACTATATATTTTTACAAACAAAATATGTTTGAAAGCGTGTGTACAATAAAAGAATACATAGAAGAATAGATAAGAATAAGAATAGATAAGAATAGTTGTTTAACACAATACAATACAGCCATAAAATTTTACATATTTTATTAGCCTGTTGATTATTGTTTTTGTTAATGATTATAATATCGAAGCTTTATTAGTGCTGACTGGTATTTTTATATTAATCTACCCTGAAGCAAAAGATAAACAAATCAAAGCAGTGTTAAAAGATGAAAAGTGTAACGACATCAATAAACAGCAGCTAAATACCGTATAATACACATCAGAGCACTGAACACATTTCTATCAGTGCTGTTTCTCTTGCTTATACTGAGATTTGCCTTTTATCTTTTCTTTGTTTGCAGAAGTTGGGGGGAGGTATCTGTGTAGAACACAGACATTATCAGTATACAGTTTATTTTATTTTGTCATATTTATATATGTCCTAGTGGCATATTTAGTTCCATGTTACAGAAATTCCACTTTGTTCTTGTATGTTAAAATGAGCCTGGCCCTGTAACATGAGTATAAAATGAGTATATAATGTAACATGCTCTCCCATAAGCTCAAATGGTAAGATTGTAAGAATAATTAAAAAGGCCTTAAATTTATTTGAACTTCTAATTTGAATTTAATATATTTCTTACCATATATTATATAAATAAATAAACTCAACAGCCACATAATATAAATGATTTCTGCAGCATCTTGAAGCTCAATTTATATGCACTGTTAATATAAACACTGAATGTGTCACATGACTAATTCTATTCATGGAATATTTAATAAAGACTTATAAATGTAATTACACCACAATGTTAGAATTAATCTAAAATCTTTCTCTGTGGTATTTTCATGCAGTAAATTTTGTCTCCATGAAAAATGATTTATTTTGGCTGTCTGTATTCAACCACTTGCCTTAATGAGCTAGCGGCTGAATACAGACTGGCAGATGCCTGGATTTGACACATTAATCAATAAGCACAATAAGCAAACATCATCTGCAAGGAAAAAAACATGGCACACATCAATTCAGAGAAGGAAAACACTTGCTATGTGTCTCTACTGAAAAAACTAAATCAAAGGCAGCTTAAAAGACTATAATAGTGCTGAGAAAATGTGTCCTTTGTGGGAGAGTGAGAGAAAGAAAGAATAGAGAGGAGACGGAGAGAAACGGGTGGAATATAATCTCATCATACAGCGTCCACGGTACCTATTTACATCGAATGCAAAGAGGGCACGTCTGCCAGCGCATCCCTGCTGAGTGATGTGAAAAGCTTGAACAAATCACAGACACAGCTCATCTGTGTTTATATTTTCACACAATGAAAAACTACTCTTTGTATAATACCCCCGCATCCTTTGTATTCCCCCCCCACACACAAATCCATCTATCCTGTCTTACGTACAGAAATGATAATTAACATCCCTGTTAATTTAAAAAAAAAAGCTGATTAATTTAAAAAGGCTTATAATTATGTTCTGATTATGGAAAAAAATGTTAGTTTGATGCCTTTTCCTTGTCTAGTCGGTTGGTTGGTTTTTTGGGGGATAGCGTTCTGTGCTCTGTTGCATTCCCATTGTTCGCACAGACAGTTTTGGTCACATCAAAATGGTCTTTCTAACACTTGTTATCAGATATTTTGATTCTGGTTTGTATATGTCTTCAAATCTAAGTAAAATCAGCAAAAAATGGCAAAACAATATGGAAAAGGCAATAATGAGTCCCTGATTCCCTGTACAGCCAGACAGACATACTTGCATCACTCAAACTGACCCCCCCCCCTGTCTCCCCTTTCTAACATGCACAATGCTTCCTTCATTCTCCACGCCAAACTCAGCCAGGGCTCAAAGTTTACAGCATCTCTAACACAATGATTTGCATTCTGCCCACTGGAATCATGCCTGGATGTTCTGAATTTTTCAGTTGCGTCACATGCATTTTTCAGACAGACTGACAGAATGCAGACAGCCCTGGTGGAAGGACGGCTGCTGGCGTGTGACATGAGTGTGTATGTGCGTTTAAGAAAAAAAGAACATAGTGAGTGTGTGTTGCAGGAAGGTTGGTCCTGATCTAGCCGCATTGTTCAGAATCCTCACCTCTGCATCACCAGCTGTATGATACTGCCCACACGCACAGCTCACTATACTTAGAAAAATGCTTGCACACATTAAATTTAGGAACTATATAGCATGATAGTCTTGTTAGCATTGCAAATGCTGACTGTGTTGTTGACGCCTTGGCTTTCATAAAAGATTGCAACATGCTCAGGGGTGTTGAGCAAAAATACAACATTCGGACCCATTTAAAAAAAGCCACTTTCCTCAGACCTCCCACAGTGACATCAACTAAATTATATTACATATTACAACAACAGTATCAGTACTATAACCCATAACAGCAGCAGAATCGTTTGCTCTTTCTCTGTATTGATGACAATGAACAGCACGCTCACCTTTCTTTGCCTGCTCAAGACCACTCGTATGTCACATCCATCTTGCGTTACCAGGCAATACATATTGAACAACACTGCAATATATTTCTCCCACAGTCCACGAGATTCTTCTCCTACCGGCTATGAAACCAAAGAGGAACCAGCCTGAACCTTTTTCATCTCAGATCTACAGCGAGAGAGGACTGATGTGACCAACACTCCTCGTGAGCCCAACTTTCATGTAAGCCGGCGACAGATGCAGCTTTTGGGTCTTTTTTTGGGAGGCCTCTCCCCAATATTTTAAGCCCAATTTTCTATGGTTTGATTTAGGGACGATGGGCTTGATGTGGGGAATGAGACAGCAGGCTCAGCGGGGGCCATTAGCCATGGTGTGGTGGCCGACTTAAAAAGAGTTCAAGCTCCCGCAAGCCAAAGGAGGAGGGAAATCCCCCAAATCTTCCTTTCCCACCTTCCCCTCTTCAGTAACCTGATGATGGACTGATGGTTGTGATAGTCTTCATCTTCCATCAATGCACAGCTCATCCTGAATAGTGTGGATGGATTGTTTGTTTTAAACTAAAGAGTTTGCTGGATAAACATTCAATGTTTTTTATTTCTGGTATTTGTGTAATAATAAAGATGAACGCTTGGTAAAATACAGGGTGGGTGCAAAGTCACTAGGCATTAAAACTTTGCTATAGAACTCATAGCATCACGGAGTCATGATAAAAAAGTGTCTAAATAGATAATAGTTAATAGGATTTCATATTTTCCATATCGATAGTACAGGAATCGGCCACAAGAGGTTCTCAGCAATATCCCAAACGACTTCCTTCAGAAGGCTGTTTGAGGAAACTGGTTGATGCCAACAGTGCTTATGTTGAAATGTAAAGATTTGCTTTCATTTTCCTGTACATAATAAAGTACATGTACAATTTTCAATAAATTTGTATTAGAAATATGGACTTTATTACCAATTTCTAATGCCTAGTTACTTTTTTACCCATCCTGTATATTACCACAGTCATTTAATGAATCAATTCACATTAATTTCTCATATTGATTGGTCTAATGCAATGCTAATCCATATATTGGTGTATTAGCTTGTAATGCAACAATTAAACAAATTAAAAAACAATAAAACAATGAATTACTGTCGCTTGATTGTGATTGGTTAATTTTTATATCTATGTCAGATGTTTATAAACTTGATAATTCCTATAAATTGGAGCTAGTGTTAAATAAGAATCTTCTGCTAGACTATTTATTACTGCATTTCCCATGATTCTTTTCAGCTTGTGCTCTAATGAGGACCTTTTGAATTCAGTGACAGATATTGCTCTCTAGAACCAAAATATAAACATATTTATTTATTGATTGATTGACTGATTAATTGATTTCCAAAGCATCTTAAATATAACACCACAATCAGTTGGTTAAGGGTAGCCTGACAGGTATAAACAAAGATCAAAAAAATATTGTCTCAGTCATGGTTTATCAATATAACCATCTGTTTGGTATTTATGAAAAGCTGTACTGCAAACACACCTGGATAATCCACATGCTCGTGACAAATAAACTCAGTTAACCAGCTGTTAATATTAGATTTTGATGGAAGTGTTAACTTTTTAATAAAATATAAAAAAAATATTTATAAATCAATTTAAAAAGCAATAAGCTAAGATCTATGGTGATATTCAATATATTATTTCACTGAGAAGAACAGAAAATCTCTTAATTCTAGATTTTAGTCTTCTGATGAGACTGAACAGAGAGTGGAGACAAGAGTTATATAAAAAACATTTTGTACAGATTCTGGTTTAACGCTATAATAGTGATAAAAGAATCGCATCAATTAAAGCCCACCACAGTAACATGAATAAATAAATAAATCCCTGTCAGTTTCGAAGTATCTCTCATACTTTTTAATGATGCCAAATAACTTGATCTGTTTCAGCAGGTTTAGCCAAACACTCAGTTAATTGTTCATAATGATACTTTCTGACACTGTGACGAGTTTGAAGCTCAATATGTCTGATTACTTGTTGGTTTAGACCTTGTTCTCTCCCCAGTCTCAATCCCAGCAGGGTGCCTCCAATTACACTGCTGATTAAGACACTCTTGTGTGCAAAAACCTAATTGGTTTCGTGCCGCAGAGAGCTGCTCTTTTTTACGTGGACTTAAAACAAAAGGCACAGAGAGGGAAAAACAAGACCATCTCTATCCTTCACTTCATTGTTTCCCCAGTGGCCGTGGTTATTTTGAAGAATCCCTAACTGAGAGCAGCTTCGAAAAACAACACTTTGTACCTGTTGCCTCCATCTTGTTTTCTGATAACAAGCTGCCAACAAAACAGGGATGCGAATTTACTGCTCAATAACAATGACAACAGCATCTCCTCTCATCCCCTTCAAATTAAATATGAAATCTAGCATTATCTACTCAGCAGCTGTGAAGAAAAGCATACGCTCCCGTCTGTCGCATTTGTTTCTTGTGCTGGGTGGAACGCCTGTTTTTCCTTGCTCCCTAAGCCCTGATAAGGCTGTTTGTGAAGCCCGGTTATGTGTGCCGTTTGTGTAGGAGGATGGGAAGGCTAGTTGGTTGGGGGTTTGAGAACTGGTGACATTTGTTCCTGGGTTTTTAGAGGACTCCCTGCTGTGTTGCGCTGGGCTGAGGCAAGGCTTCTGAAGCTGGTCAGCCAGGCTTCCAGGAGCTCTAACTAAGCTCCCTTCCCCCATATATACACACAAAGCACATAGATGGACACATAAACACTTTCACAGGCTCACACACAAACTCACATTGTCAAACTAGAAGCATGGGAAACATGCAGAACTAGCATGTTGAACGTACATGCAGAATTGAAATAGCAATACAAACAAAGAAATTGCTTGATATTGAGTTTATTCCAGTTAAATTGTATGTATGTAATGTAAAATTGTAATGTATGAAAGAAAGAAAGCAGTTCATACTAATTTATTATCTGTTGATAACAGCATTGTATATTACCACTATATCATTACATATTCAGGTGCTTTACTAATAGGCCTACTTAATGTAGGTATCATGCCTTGCTACTTGTAGATGAGAGTTTTTAGTATAACTTTGATATATCAGTCTTACACATCTTTCCTCATCTATTCCATTCCTGTTGAATGATTAGTAATATGCGCAAGCTCATCCAGATGAAGTATTTCAGTCTCATAGGCGAGTGCCCTGTGAAAGCTATCATGCAAATGATCTCAGTATTGCTATGAAATGATGGCATCAGCGATTCCAGTTCATTGAAAGTTGCAGGGCGACACTCACCAATCTAATAAGATAAACACAAAGGGTCAGGGCAGATGAATATGACACTGATAATGAGAATTTTATGCATTTACTACTGAGATCTAGTGAAGAATCTCGGAATCTTGCATTTCCCCAAAACATTCAGCTTAATAACAAAGCAACTAACAGTTAATTCATGGTGTGCATTTTATATGTACGCCCATATCCTGGGAATCAAACCCGTGACCTTGGCATTGCTAGCATAATAGCATACCAGTTGAGCTATATCATGTCCTGCCATTGGTTTAGTGTTTTTTGATCTGCATGATACCTGAAGTAATTATATATATGAAAACCAAGGCTATTTATCAATAATTTAAAGTGAACTTAATAACGCAGACATCAATAACCAGGAGCAATGAAACAGAAAATTAAAATTCAGAATAAACAAGCACAGTTTGTTGCTGTATTAGACCGAGAGCTGCAGGCCAATTTAGTGAGCTAGTTTAACAGCAGCCCCAAATGGGATTTGATTTGTGTGTGCATGTGTGTGCATGCATGAGAGAGTGACTTTGTACTGCAGGTGAGTGAATATCTCATGCTCTCAGCCTCTGGACCCCCTGCTGTTTTCAATCAATACCATTAGAATGCCTGAGTCTGGTCACCCTGACTGTAATCTGCTGTCTGTGCGGCTGCGTGTGTGTCTCTGCCAGCCCCCTCCCTGCTATTATCAGTTCAATAAGCTTTGGCACAATTTAACACAGGCTTGAATGAAGGTTTTTATTTTTTTGATTATCAGGAAAAAATAAGTGAAACAGCAGATGGTTGCATCACAACACAAGGCTCACATTGTGTAAACAGTAAGTGAACTTACTTTCTGAAAAAGTAAAACAAACTTTCTGTACCATGTGAAACTGTAATACCTATTAAATCGAAAAGAGCACTCTCAAAAATATTGAGTTTGCATTAAAAAGTTAGATGAAGTCTGTCTAATGGGTGCAGTAAGGAGGCATTATGTTAACTGTATAACATTTATTGTACAGAATTGCACTGATTATTTATTATTTTAAAAGAATTATTCATAAAAATGAAAAGGATTGATTATAAAACACAAACATCATTTTTATCCATTCCAAAGGAATGTGAATGGTCAAACCACATGTATTATTAAAACTAAAAGTATCAAAATGTAATTTTTATAAAAAGCTAGCTAAAAGTTCAACTATTATATATCTAAATAGCTGTTTTTTTTACTTTATTTCACATTGTTTGCTATATATGTGTGTGTGTGTGTGTGTGTGTGTGTGTGTGTGTGTGGTCTTATATGTTTTTAATATTTAGAAGCATCATTATTTTACCATTTTGCACCGGTACATACATTATATTTTCCTAATTCTTGCTTACAACAATTGCTTACATCTGTATCTGAAAAAGAGATAAAGCTATATTAGATATATGCTAATATAGCTTTTAATTAAATACATTACATGTCTATCATATCCTGATTGTGTTCTTTGTATGATGTTACATCGATTTTGCAGCAAACATGACTGAATGAATATCGTTGCATTTAAAAGAATAATGTATAGTAATTACAGTTTGTTTTACACTGTAATTAAACAGCATCTAAATCATACATACAATGTATACATACAATAAATTACATACAATAGTATTCTCAATGTATAGACTCATCAAGGCAAACATAATTAAGTCTACAGTCTTTAAATTAAATTTAATTCAATTTTTAAACAGGTGTTATTTTATTATTTACTTTATACCTGATCTGTTATAGTTTACACATTAGATTATAATATGCACATATCTCTCCATTGTCACGACTTTCCACTTTACATTACTGAGGACATATATTATATTATATTATTATATTTACTATTATTATATATAATTTACTATTTAAATAGTACTACTAAATATATGCTATTTAATATATACTATTATTATTGAAAATATAATACAATAGCTACTCAGTGAAAAACAGACACTTTGTTAGGTGTAGTCTGAATCAACGAGACGGAGGGAGCTTTTTATTTGAAAACTGGATCTTGAAAAGCATTTAAACTTAACTGCATATTACAGCACCAACTTTAATGGGTAATTCACATTACTAAGTAGATTGCTCCAGCATTAATGTGTCATTGCTGTGACAAATGACATCCATTTCAGGCAAAATAAAGGCTTACGTGTGATGTAGTGAGAGCTGAACACTGAGATTGAACTACCACTAGCCTCATCATTGAAAGAGTGAATAAAGCGCTTTAGATGAATGGACCACCAAGTACTGCTTTAATTGGATGGTTGCAGGGTGTCAAACTTGGGTTAAATGCGTTTGCTGTGTACACAAATCTGAGGCTGGAAAGTGAGAATTATAAACTAATAAGTGATGGATAGGAGACTTTAAAATGACTCTGTGCCAGCTTTCCCTACATAACACCATTTTATTATGTAGAAAAAGGTTTTAAAGATATTTTTCTCTTCCTATTATTTACAAAGATTATTCTTTGGCACAGTTTATTAAAATTATTTTATTGTACTTAATATGCTTGTTTTACCTCTGATACATGGTGCAGCTTTTGTTGTATTGGTGTTATTTTTTTACTCTGTTCTGTGTTCAGTAGGGAATGTTAACCAGGATGCTAAATAAGCAACAAGTTCATTGGTATGCGTCAAAGAAAACTATAAAATGAATATAAATGATTGCTGTGGTAAATAGAATGAATAATTTTTTGTGCACAGAGGTTGAAATGGATGAACTATGTGTATAATGTATTACAAACATGTTGCATCATGCTTATTGTTAAGCAGGCATTCAGTACATTTTGAAAAAATGAAACAAAGGAAAAGAGTGATACAGTTTTTAAAGAATGGGACAACAAATACAAAAATATTATTAGCAGAGCACAAGTGCATTTCTATAGAAATCCAATTTCATGTTTCTATTTTTAATCTTACCTTTACTTCAGCTTACAGTATATATTTATGAATCGTATTTTCCACTTCCTACTTCTTAAGTATTAAGTAAACAAGTAAACAGAATACTGTAAACACCCTGACAGCTGATGTACCACAAATATTTTTCAGTACACTAGCTCTCTCATCTTCTCGCTCTGTTACTCATCCCCACCTGTCCCTTAGCTGAGATGATGAAGGTTCATCACGCACTTGATTAGGATTCAACACGGTAAATACTAACACAGACTCAAATAAAAAATTGTCTGGGGGCGGTAATGAGGTATCATTAGCATTAGTGAGCGTGTCACCTTGGCAGGTAAAGTATAATTGGGTGCTGGAGCGTCTCTGTATGATCGGCCCATCGTGCAGCGCATGAGCATACTGCATTATTTAGCAGCACGAGGCACGACTCAGCTAGGTAGCAATCTCCTTTCACAGCCCATTAGCCAGCACTCATCCCACACTGGCATAGAGCTGCCCCATTCACAGCACACTAATAATTTTACATCAGTCACTGTATTTTTTTCCCTCAAATGTAACTGGCGATGCATAATTATGAGCAGTCGGGCAAATGCACATGGCACTGTGGACGAAACTGCAGCTATTTCAGAAAAAGCACAGAAGCGAGATTAGAGGGTCTCCATTTAAGTTGCACACTAATAATGTCTGAAAATTTCAAGCCTAGCTAAGTGGATATTGTAGTTAGAAGTCCAGAACTGTCTGCGCAAAGTTTGCTCATGAGTCCTTGCACTGCAATTTTAGCTAATGTTCTTTACAAAGTTTTTGGAAAATCTCGAGTGTGAAGAAAACATCACAATAAGATGCCCTCAGGCTCACAAAGACCTTGACGATTTTTTCGGTCCAATATTTTAGATACTGTTCCCCTCACTTCAACCAAACATCCACCCATTCTCCTAGCTTAAGCACAGTACCTGTTCTACAGTATTAAGAGTTATGAGACAAAGTACAAAACAACACATCAGACCGAAGCAACACGAAACAGCATTTTTCACCCAACATACCTAGAGATGATTTAATATCGAAAAGGACAATAGGAAGGCCATAGCTGGTCTGGCTCGGTCAGAAACGTCTACCTTTGATCTCATCCAGAGGAGAAAAGCACATCCAAATCTTCAGTTTAACAGATGCAGGTGATACACATCATTCTTGTGCAGAGGGAGAAGAAATTTGAGGTTTTCTGGTTGCTTGCCTTGTGATAATTCTGAGCCGTCAGCAATGCAGAAGCGGCTTTTCTCTCCCCTAATTCTGTGGACTTGGAGCTTTGAAGCCCCCCAACTGTGCACAGTATGGTCTTTGAAGCAGGAAAGAAATTCTGAGATTTAAAAAAATGGATAAAAGCAGGGGGAACATGCTGCTCCTCACACATGCTATTGTCTACATTCATCTGTTTTTGGGTGCCATGTTCAGTTTTTGAGGCAGTAAGCTTGATTCGGGAGGATCGTATGGTTCTCTGTTGTGATAAACAGCAAAGGAACAGAAGAGCTGTGCTTTTCTGCAAAAATCAGGTGATATTTACTATTCTATATTATATATGATATTAACTATTATTTCAATGCAATAAAGGGCATTTAGGTCTATGAATAACACAATAAAACAAGTGATGACGTTATTTAACTTTATAAAAAACAATCCTGACAGTTTTACCAGTTTTTCTTAAAAAGTCAATGCAATTTGAAGAATATTACATTATTTGTAGGAAATTAAAATAGTACTTTGGCAACTATTTAACATGAATAAATATTGATTAAAATGTGACAAATGTCTGTGCATTATTGTCCATGTGGGCAATGTTTGTCTTAAAGGGTTTAAATACCTAAGGTTTTATGAAGTAAAACTGTGGCAAAATTGTACACAGAGTGTACAATTGTAAAGTGTTAGCAAAAGCCCAAGTACATCTTTGATAACACAAATAATACTCTCTAGAAGTTGCCGGGCCATAAAAGAAAGCATAAACCAACAAGTGCATTGACGTTTTGTTGCTTTTCCAGTGAATGCTTGCAAAGCTCCATGAGATCCTGTGAGAACTTAAACCAATATGGCCATAATGCTTATTGTTAAAAAGGCGTAATGTTATGCAAATGGCCTTGAGCTGAGGGGCCGTCCTTAGTAGTTCTGAGCTTATGGCTTTGATAACTTCCATTACTTGTGGATTAGGTGAATGCTAATGATTTGTCACTCTCCTCAGACACTAGTCTTTAATTTAGGACTAATCCTGTAATTCTGATTATCTGAATAAAAGGAGCCATCTATATCATCTTGTCAATGATAACCAACAACTGATTCAGCCACACTTTTGGTGCATCTGTTATATAAATGTTTATAGGCTTAAATGTATATGCTTAACAGACCATAGTGTCATTTACAGGTTAATATTCAAAGTGTATATCAGCTCAAACCCTTGACAAGAAAGGTTTTGTTTGTTTGTTTCAAAGTGTCTTTTATATTGTTGTTGTTGTTTTAAAGTTATAGATTGAGTTTATCTCTTTTCCACTTACTGACCCTCTGTTGTTTTTCTTTTTTAAGCAGTTCTGAAACATCTCCAGATGTTTGGAGGTGATGGTCTGTCTGCTCCCAGTCTGTTATGTTTATTTATTTGCTCATTGATTTTTCAACATGTATGTCCACACGTTTCTCGGCTGACGGATCGATTTTTTTTCAGTGCCAGAAATCCGTTCTGCATTTAGTTGTGTCCTGTGATCTTATTCCATTTCAAGCACTTCACATGCACTTTGGGCTGTTCTGATTGTAGAAATATTGAATGAAGGAAACTAGGTTGTTTTCTCATATTTTTTGGTGCCATTGCAGAAAAGCAGAGAGCTGGTTGAATACAGATGTGATGGCGCACACACTCTTACACCTGTACAACACTGATCAATAATAAACATCAAAAACAGATATAAGGTATGTCTGGATAAAAAAATAAGACATAGCTATAACTGACTATATAAAAGAATGCTATAATTACTATAATAATAATATGTAATTAATACTATAATAAGCATTTAGAAGTGCACATGTACGTGTCAAAAACTACAGAATAATACAATATTATTCAAATAATTCTTTTTAATTCCTTGAAATACCATTCACAGGAGGAGGGCTTATATTTAGCAATGTTTATCATTTCCTATTTTTCAGCCAGGGGTGTGTTTTAATTTAAAATACCATTCGGCTGTGTAATTTAGACAAAAAATATATTTATTAACAATATTGTTTTTTTTTGCTTAATTCTCACTTAACTCTGACTACGACCTTTTGGAGAAAAGAGTAATTTCTGAACTTCAGACTAAACTTTGCTTTCTGGGCTCAATAATGTGATCTGTGATTCCTCTCTTCTTGGACTCTCAGCGCTGCCATCAGATCTCAGGACCTCTTATACCCAGGCTTTTTACCCCTGCAGTCCCAGCCAGTCTGTACGACTGTCCTGAGAAACAGAAGCCTGTGGACAGAGGAACAGTTTGACCTACTGCACAGTACATAGTGTGAAAATATATATACAGTTATTACCTCATGAGATATTTCTACTTGATCTGACCCTTAATAAATGTAGATATCTGGCATAATCTTGGCTTTAATCTTGAGTGCATTCAATGTCCTTAGCATCTGATCAATGTTCCCTGGATATGAACCCATGACTCTTTACCAGCTAAGCTACAGGAACACAGGAAATTTACTGGTTGCTTGATTTAGGTAAATCATATGAAACATTATATATGTTACTTTAATTTAGATGCTACCACATAAAACAAAACACTTTGCCACAGTGTAATATAAAGAAGCATGTTTAAAAATATAAAACATGTATATACTGTATTTAAATTTATATTTATATACATTTTTATATGAACTGTTTTATATATAATGCTTTTTATATACTTTAATATAAATATATAATGTATATATTATATTTACATGTTATGTATATGTTTATATAAATGGTTTTATAAAATGTTATGTAAATACATATTTTTAAACCATTTTATATAGTGTTTTTAGGGCATTGTCCATGCTAGTGCTGTAGTATAAAATGCAAAGTGATCAGTGCTATTGAATGACTTTTATATTCTGTTTTATTTGTGGTCATAACAGTTTTATTTGCAGTTATGTTCATTGATTGTTTTCATTTCTAAAAACAACTGTACTGGTGGCAAGATAATCTATAGTTGCAATAATACTGCACCCAGTCGGTGGAGCAAAACAAGCAGTTAAGAATTTTAAGTAGGGCAATCAAATATCCACAGGGCAATGAAATAAGCCAACATAAACACCCTGTTGACTGTATTTCATGATACCGTCTCTACTGTGCGCAATGCCACAATCACGCTCAAAATCAAGGATTCTCAACTTGTCATGCAATTCTGGAAAACACCTTTTTAGGTAAAAAAATATATTAAGGTTTTAGCATTTCATGTGTTCTAATGCTTTGATAATTTGCTCTAGCATATGATTTACCATCAGGCATGTTGTATGGCAAGGTTATTTTTTTCACAGTCCATCTAAAACTCCCAGTAATTATTCTTATCTAAGTAATTTACCAGCTAAACATACACCTATTTATTATTTAAAACATTGATTTGATAGATTTTTCCCCTTTATTTACGGTAAAGTAAGCAGCAAAGATGTTTGATCATATTGATCCTCATTTGGGTTGTAGTGCTTGGCTGTTTTGATGGCCTCAGGACATTCACAAACTCTTGACCTAGCTGAGGAATGGAAAAGCGATCTTTAAGCAATCTCTGTACAGCGCATTGACTGGATCTGGTGTTTTTGGCTCGACAGGGACTAAAATAATGATAGACTGCTGTGGTCTGTACAGCTGGACTAAAGTTCCCATAAGTGCCGGTTCTAATTTCCAGTTATTACAGTCCAAAGTGCAAGTAACAGTCAATAATTGTTTTATTTTTGAAACAAGCCATTTTGTCGGCTCTCGAGGAAACAGACAGAAAGAAGGTGCAGACAACATCCTTTCATCTGTGTTTAGCACAGGCTAGCTGTTAGTCATCCGATCACACTTCTTGTTCTGAGGATCTCTTGAACTCATTTGGTGTATCATATCAGTCAGCTTAGCTGATAGGCTCCAGCCAACATTCCACAGAGGCTGATTGTTTGCATAGTGACATCACAACGCTGGAACTTGGACTGCAGCAGTTGTGACATTAAAGATGGCGCGAGATCAATTACAAATATTTGCTATGACAACAACAGTTAATAATAGGAAATTAATCACAGACCCACTACAATGCATAATGAAAATGTTTTATATTTTTCATATATTATTTATTTTTTTTACAACAAAAAAGTTAGATTAATGTGAGTTTTTAAGCATATATTGTATATGTATATGAATGTATATGTATATGAATACACTATAAAATAATGTGTCAGGCAACCTAAAACAGGTTTTATTCGATATCAAAGTATTATTTAATGTAACTAAATTGATGTGACTATGGTAAGGTATATTAGGTTAGTAGAAACAGCACGTTGAGGCAGCAGCTCTACATTTTATTCTTTACAGTGTACACATTAATGTCAGTAAAGCTAAAGTACATGTGAAAATACACTTATCCAACATCTTTTTGTATCTGCAGAAATAACAAGGCATCAGCTTGATTTCATTTCAACTTTGTCATTTATGCAAAAAGAAACAGTGTTTTTCTTTCAAAACACAAAACTTTCTCCATTCATCCACAGTTTGATGTTCATTGAATGAAAGCAGATAGTTTTTGCTGTAGCAGCAGTAACATCACGGATGAGATATTGAAAAGCACAGAGCATCCCACCACAGGGACCAATTTGAAGCCTGTGCAACATTCACACACAAGCGCACACACAGATATGCCAAAGCTCATCCCTGGCAGGTGGGACTCTCACTGCTGGCTCTATAAGGCGTTTTCTCATGGGACTTGTGCGAGTGTGTCCATATTTCACATACACACACACACACACACACACACACACACACACACAAAGTGACTCTGACAGTATCTGACACCGAACTGTGGCTTGGGGAGGTAGTGGCCTTCATTAGTTCATCTCTTTACTGTAAGATCTGACGGCATCTTTTACTGTACAATGAGTCTATGCTGTAGCTAATGTGATGATGTATTCTGGGCCACACTGTTTCTTCCGTTTAAAGGATGCTAGCATATCCATAGCCATACAAAGTTATATTTTTAGTGGGTCAGTGCTGAAAGACTATTTTTCCTCATTATGTAGTTCCTCACCAAATGAATTGCAGGACCAACACTGGAAAAGTTAAATTCTCGAGAGCTACAAAGTTGTCTAAACTAGACAGAAGTCTTTCTCAGACACTTAAAGTAAGCAGATATGGATTATGTTCAAGAACTTCCTGGCTGGCTGTGGGTGAGTGGGTGAAAATTATTGAGTTTTTATTTGTGCGGTCTGACCGTGCTTTGTAAAAAGTTCCAGGTAACCTAAAAAAGTGTTTCATAAACTGTAAATGAACATCTAAATGAACTGTATTTATTTAAATAAAAATAAATATATTTAACAACAATAAGCAACAATTGCATGTTACCATGTTTAAAAGTAAGCATGCAAATTTCAAGTTTTTCTATTAGCTCTGGGAGTTTGTGTTAAAGGCATATACATTCTTTAAACATTTATGAAAATCTATTTGAACTTTTGCTAATAATTATTCTTTAATGTAGTAATGCTAGTTCATATTAAAGTTATTATATACTGTTACCAAGAGCAGCCAATGCACCTTTTTTTGATCTGAGTGGGGGTTCTTGGTTATGTAATGATTGAAAATGTATGAAATTAATAATTTTTCCCTGTAAAAACGTGTTTTGTCAGGTAATGCAAAGAACATGCCTCGTGCTAACATCTGAACTGGTTTTCGTTTTCAATTATTAATGTATATACATAAATATTATTTTATATGACTCAATCAACCTGACCAACAAAAGTATTTTAGGGATTAGATCAATAGACCTTTATGCATATTACCATCTTTACAGTGTACCTTTTGTATATTTTGTGGGTGTTTTTTTAAAGACCATTACAAAACACATCAGGTAGTATCAGTTTTAAAATTTGATTGGATGATTCATGTTTGCAGCGATTGTAAAACAGCTAAAATATGCCCAACTGTGACCACACATACATAACCTAAATTATTTCTAAACGTGCAAAGTTGTGCAAAATTATATTTTGTTAATCATTTGTTATTGTGATAATTGTTCTTTCACATGGTAATTATTGAATTGTATCTTTTATGATTTTTGTGGCCACTGTTGTGTGTGACAAACCCCCCT
The DNA here is from genome assembly GCA_036877575.1 of Botia almorhae. Taxonomy (NCBI): domain Eukaryota; kingdom Metazoa; phylum Chordata; class Actinopteri; order Cypriniformes; family Botiidae; genus Botia; species Botia almorhae. The sequence goes on along the minus strand of JAZGTJ010001516.1, from coordinate 14,821 downwards.
TAATACACATTTCACACCCTATAATGGCTTTTTGCCTTATAATAAAGTTAAAACTTCTGAACATGCTATTATTAGCTGTAGTTCCTAATCATTGGTGAAAAAATAGCTCATGCACAGAATAGGATTTTGTTACATAATTAACCCCAAATAATAATTTAATAATTTGTGACTAAATCTGTGAATATTTGCAGATTAAGGCTATAATCGAACAATTCTAACCTTATTAGAACTACCCGAAAAAGTATAAGAACCAGTGATATATAATAAACAAATGCAAAAGAGATTCTATACTCCAAACCATCTCATTAGACAATAGAGCAGATCTGAAGCATATTATATGTTACAGTCTAAGCAGGAATCCTTTTAATTATTGTGCTTCATTGCTGGATATTTTCACAACAGTGTGTACAAGAAGACAGAAAACATGCCAGTTATTTGTTATGCACACTATATAACCATCAAGACGACTCAATTTTGCTCATCTCACAGTTTGAAAATCATCCTGTGGCCCTATAACACTGTACACCTTTGTAATAGTTCATCCAGTGAAGTGTGCTGAGTTCAGAAGCCACATATTCACGCCAGTCTGTGATTAATTCAATGATATTCAGTGTAATTAAGCATATTCAGGATTCACAGTGAGCTGATGCTATATGCATGTGCTCTTCCCAATATACATATTAGTGATCACGCAATGTAACTTTCAATAACTAGTTATGTGGTCCTGTTTATTACAACATTAGTAAGTAGAGATTGAAATTATACTTTCCTCATAACCAGGTGATTTTAACATTACCTGGAACCCCTAATGTTATAATAGTTTTAATATTTTTAAAATAGTTTTAATTGTATGTTAAAACAATATCTTTTTAAACATGTTTGCATTTGCAAAACAAGCGAATACTTGCATACTTTATCAAAGATTATTAAAGCCAAGAATAGCAACATATTGTATATGCTTACACAAATGCTTCCTTGTTTTAGTTTTACAAAATTGTAAATAGGTTAAATAGTTAGCAGCTTCTCATATTAAATTCAGTGTCTAAAAACCTAAGATATAAAGCCAAACAGAGACTAGAGATCCTGTTATATTTTTCCAGGATATGTGTTATCTGGATGTAATTTGTTTTGTTAAATGTGTTTGCTTTGTCATCAGTAGAGCAATAACTATGGATTTAACTTCAGATTACAGCCCATTTTCCTATCTGAATTTTTCCAGCAGTATGTAAATTATAGTGTGCAAATGAGATAACCAGTTTGACCCCTGCTGTACAGTTGCCCTGATTTAACCTCTCTGCCGCCCTCACCATGAATAACATGCAATAGTTAATAAACATTATTTGACCATATCTTTTCTTTCTTTCTGTGATTGTGTATTTTTACTGTAAAAAAACTGTATGGAATGTTAGGAAGGATTCAGGACAAACATGGACAAGAATTTGTTTACTGTTTTTAGAATAAAACACCTTTTTCTTCCTTGTCATTTGAAAAGGTGTCTTGAGGTGAGGCGTCTAGCTCAGATATATACAGTTGTCCTAAAATGTTTACATTTACACTTACCGTAAGATGGACCTAAACCTATAAATGTAATTGCATTGTGAAAAGAAATATAAACAAAGTGCCATTTATTTTACTCGTAGCATAAGCACACATTTTACATAAGCAAAATATTTCACAAAATTTGTTAGGTTTTATATCATGCATGCTATTCAAAATGATGTCAAAATGTAGTTAGACACTGAAGTCTACACCTTAACTACACCTGTGGTTTCTTTGACACCTGGGGGAACTGACACAACTATTACCTTGGCATCTGTTTAAATCAGTTCTTATGAAAACTGTAGCACCCTTGCCTGCAGATTGCACTTTACATTGATAGTTTGTTTCTATGGAATGAAATATATGTATTTGTAAGTGTGATTTAGATGTCTAAATACTTCTGATGGACACTTCATATCACCACAGTCCCTCTGAAGTAAACCGTTAGCTTTACTGAAGCTGAACACTTTGAAGGAGACCTATACGGAAAATCATGCAACATTGTGTTCTAATCTTGATTCTCTTTTATTTATTCAAAGTTAAAGAAACAATAGTGTCTGCGAATCTGAAGCATTGAAACAGCAGAAAGTTCCTCCATATCTGGCAGATAATTATTCTTTAAAAGCCATACTATGAATTACAAACAAAGAGTCTCCAAATGCCACCAGTTTGCTGTGCTGCAGACAGCAAGTTCAGTCTCTATTTCTAATCCCCTTTTAAGCACATGACGCGCTGGAGTCGGCTGGATGGAGTGTCAAGTCGCAGGGTTGCCACATTCTTTCCTTTGTTCCAACCTTTAGAGCTCAGCCACTTAGGCAACGTTTTAAGGAGATCTCATGTTTGAAACATTGAATTATTATCAGCGCGTGATGGGGGTGAAACTCTCTGCAACTCTTCCCTCCTCTATAATGCTGAGAGCTCCTTTGGAAAGGAGGAAAGGGAGAAGACTTTATTTGTATTCTTGCGATGTTGGGAAAATCTCAAATGAAACAACACTGGAATGGAAGATGTTCGCAGGTTGGTGAAGCACACACTGTTAATTTGAAACGTGTCTGAGTGGTGTGCCAAGTGAAATCAATATGTCAGATGGATCAAAAAACATACTTTGCATTTTCAAAACTGTTTTCCTTTGTTTGAAAAAGTTTCACTTTTACCCTTCTATGTACCATAATTGACTACTACTTTTGTATGGGGTTATCTCACCCTGAGCTTGGCCTGTTGGCAACTACTCAACACTCTATGAGTCAGAGAAGGACCTTCTCAAACACCAGAAACACTCAATATGATCTTAAAATGGCTGCTTCACACACTCCAATGGTACTAGATCGGGGCTATACATGTCGATTTTTTCCTGGTGTTTCTTCCATGGCTCCATCTGTGCTTTGATTTGCCAGAAAGTCAGGCGGTGCCCCGGAGCCTTGGTTTGGCCCTATAATTATGTGAGCCTGGTTGAGCCCATACCATTCATCACTGCCACGGCTCTTCACAAACCCATCATTTACTGCACGTCCACATGTAGACACAAGAACCGCAACTCTGCAGCAGCAGGGACACAGATGTCAGGGTTGGTAAGGGCTGGGGCCCGGTGATGGTGCTCCAATTGGGGTGGAGCATACAGTAGTCCTGCAGGAGCTCCTGTTGGCAGCTAGCCTGTTGGACCACAGGCTTCTCTCGACCTTTGTGTGGAAAAATAAACTGCGGACCCCAAGAGTCCATCGGAAAGCTGGGTTCAGCACTGGAGGGTGACAAAGAGAGCAATGCTATTCTTGGGCAGAGCAGAGCAATACAAGCTGTAAACAGTTACTATGTAGTCAGTTTAGCTGTAGGAAGCATGCTAATTTCATTCCACATATCAAACAATGACAGTTGTAGCACTAATAACATCTCTGTGGAAATAACTTTGCGTGAAACAAATCATGTATCAGGTTTATTTGTTGACAACATATTCTATTGAGTTTTCTTTTGAAGGAATGTCCCTTCTGTGCATTATATAGTGATAAAAAGTGACAGAATGTATTGCCAATGTTACTCTGAATACTTATTTATTGAAATGAGATACTGCTCTTGAACTAGATTCAGTGCCAGGGGGCTTAATTCATTTTCTTGGATCCTGTATGCTATAGCTGCACTTGTGCCAAAGTGAGAAACCTTTGGGAGAAAAATTAAGATCATGTTTACAGTGCTGAGATTTACTCAAACTCAAGTCAGCAAGGGCCCGTAAAAGAGATAATTATAAGATTATTATACTTTGAAAATTTTAATTAAAATTCATTCAGGCACCGGACACTAACAACCTTTCAGCCCTGCATCAAAAATAATGAAGCTCAAAGGGTGCCACTATAATTAATGCAGAGAAAAAAGACTTACTTAATTAAAGACAATAATAATGAATATTATTATGCTATTATTTATTATTGGATAGTATCCTCACAAACATATTTGCTTTTTAAATGTAAAACATCTTGTACATACGTAGTGTGTATTGCATGTGTAGTCTTATGAGTGCATCAAATATTTAGCGAGCAAAGTGTATCATTGTTTGCATATTTTTGTGAGCTTATTTGTATATAGAGGGTCAGGTGGCAGCCAAATGCCCCAAAACACAACGTCTGTGTTGAGGGACATGCCTGATCATTTCAGCAGATGGGTTAAAAGCTTTCTTAGCAAACACATGGGTTCTGACAACACCCCAGGCCCACTCTACCCATTAACTGCAAACTAGTTGAGTCAGATTAACTGATGGAGTCTTGTTGCTATAGCCAGGGCCTCTCCTGCTGCCCCCAGGTGAGGGCTTAAAATTCTGGCTATTAGGACACAACACCGAAAACAGTGCCAACTCTGCAGTGTCTCAGCTGGGTGAGATTCAGTTTGGGGAAAGTCTATATAGAAACAAAAGAGTGAATAAGGGAGGCATGGGAAATCGTCAGGTGTGTTTAAGTAAAAATGAATTTAGTGGATTAGTAGAGCCTCATAGGAGAATCAAACTAGGGCAGTGGTTGTTTTTTAGGGTTGTGGTTGAACTGGAGTTTGGGGTGTTGAGGATGTTTGAAACAGTTCTGGGTTATTTTGAATATCATTGGCAAATCACTAAAGCCAAATTTAATAATCCCTAACAATTACTTAAACTTTGTAACTTTATATTGCACTCATATTATTGCCTCCCTATGATGAATTACTTTATTGTTTTCCTTACCTTTGTAAGTAACTATCTCACATCAGCCTGAGAAATAATCTGTTTGGAAATGTACTGCGGAACGTGCACTGCTGTGCGGAAGTGATGCTGATCAGAGTATCTGTATGACTCACATGGACGTCACTGCTGAAGATGATCACACACTGAGACTACTCAATGCCTCTAACAAGGGAATTCTGCTCTGTGGCCAGATTGACCAAAATGTCATATTTCATATACCCTGTTTCTCTCAGAGCTCTTCTGTTAGCACAGCTTGTGGATTCTTGGGTTGTTGGACTTCACGGGAATTCGTTATTTCTGTTGCAGTTATAGATCAAACACGGAAAAAGAATTTAGAGACAGGTGGTATTATGAGGAGGGAAAGATTTTATTCTAAAGAGCTTATTTGAGAATTCTTATTTGATTAAACAAAAATTTGGATACGGCCATGAGTGCAGGATGAGTCATCGATGAGTCATCAATATATTTCTTGTTTTCCTGGAAGAATAGTTGTAAATTTGTCAACATTAAGTAGTACATTAGCATATAGATGACCACAACAGACTTGAACTAAGTTACAAAATTCAAATTTTTATTTCATGATGTATTTAATCAGCCCCCCCCCCCCCATGTCCACATTTATTTCTGTCCAAATAAAAACTTAAATGACCTAATCTAAATCTTATTGAAAAAACATTATTTTAAACATTTTATTATCATGAGAATCACTTTCACATTTATAAGTGTCAATCACAGCAATAAGTGCAATATCAGTGCTTATATCAGTGCATGTCAGTGCACAAAGCCACAGACTTCTGTGGAAGTCAGCAGGTTGTAATCAGTGTTGCTTTTCCCGTGACTGCAGCCACATTTGCAGAGAGCCAAAGTGATGAGGCCTGATAAATGAACACAGATGACATCTAGCCACAATTACGCTAATGCTGTGTGAACAGAATGTGCTCTTGTTAGCAAAACATGGACTTCCAATGTTTTTCACATGTTTGAGTTTTCTCTATTTAACAGTTACATCTCATAACTATGCATTTTACATAGAGTATGATTCAAGAGACCACTAGTAAAATGTTTAAATTTTTGTTCAAAAGAACAAACATTTATTACAATTTGAGTAAAAAAAATTTGTATTTTTTTTACATGACATCACAGAGTTTACCAGTATTTTGGTACCAGTAAAAAGGCATAACGTTACTGGTTGTGTGAACGGCAGATTTGTATATTTAAGTCATTCTGGTAATTTGCTGATAAATTACCAGAAATGTTGTGTTAAAAAGGCTAATAACTAGTATTGAAATAATATCTTTAATCACATAATCTGTAAATCTGAATTTGTGCTGGCATTCCTATGTTAATAGATTTCCATTAAGGTTGTTTGATGGAAAGTTTTTTATAATCTCACTTGCAGTTGTTGTTTGTGATAATAGTCCCTTTATATTTGTTCATTCAGCATATTCTGGGGTATTAAATGCTAAGATGGTATCTGAACCTGCTCTGTTCCTGTAGAGTATTTTATCAGAGTGAATCATGGCTTGCAGGTATTTTCAGGCCATGTAGATTCATCAGGATGATGTTCAATAAGGTCATCAATAATCCCCTGTGCTGTCTGTATCCGTCTCCATGACGTCCTCTGAATGATAATGCACCATCAGAAATGATCAGGAAGAGACAAATGCTCACAAACACACATACTCAACAACAGAACCGTTTCCAATCCCTGTGGGTCAATGTGACTGAGGATTATCATAAAGTCATTTCATTTTTCTTGTGTACAGAATGATCGTGACTCTAGTGCGAAAACAGACTTGATCATCAAAGTCTCACAGCATTTGCTTGTTGCAAGAACTCTTCTGATAAGTGTTGAATTGTATCTTGTAGCTTGACCTGACAATTGATTTGAGCACTTATTTTAAAAGCAACAAAGGTTCTGTTTCTTTTCACTCTCTCTCTCTCTCTCTCTCTCTCTCTCTCTTGGCTCAGTCTGATAAATCCCTTGAAAGCTTTTTGTTACTCGACTTTTGGATATTTTATATCTATTTGGTTTGGAATAGTTCACTAATAAATAAAAAAGTAATTTGTCATTTATTCACCCTCTTGTTGTTTCATATTCAAATGACTTTCAGGCTTCTTTTAAACACATAATTCAAATACATGTGTAATCAAATACAAGTATGGTTGGTTGAATATATATAAGAATATAGTAGCTTGGACTAATGTGTATGTATTGGACTACTTTAGTATTGCTTTTTACATTAAAACATATTGTATTCCAAGGAAGAAAGCCAAATGGGTGAGAAATTATGACAAAAATGTCATTTTTGGGATAACCTATCCCTTTACCAGATTTTAATGAGAAAAGCACTGTTTATGTTTATTATCCCATATGTCACCATACAGAAAAGATGTAAAACATTCCCAAGAAGAAGTTTTTCAGTCCACTGTCCTAGTTTACCACTGCTGTAAATATCCCAGCAGCTGACAGGAGGCGGTTGATAATTTGCTTAATTTGAGGAGGCTGCAAGTAGGTTCCATGGGGGATGTCTAAAGAACTTGTGTGAAGGCTGTGCTGTGAAAGAGTTGGATGAGTGACAGCTCGGAGGCTGAGGATAGCTTCGGCTGGAACCTCATTCCTAGTCACAGGTGTGTGGCGGAGACAGAGATCCTGGAGCCGAGCGCTAAGGGAGTGAACACAGGTGGTGGAGAGCAGGGAGTGGAGCTGGGGCAGCAGGCTAGCATGTGGCATTGATCCAGACTCTGCTGCAACATATGCCTGGGTGTGAAGAGAGCAGGGTACAGACAACATGACCCAGTGTGTGTGAGGAGAGAAAGAGAGAGCATGAGTATGTGTCTCTGTGGAAAACAGAAAGAATAGGTCCTTAGACGCTTGTATTTTAAAAAGAGAATTGTATATACAAAGAAGACAAGACAGATCGCAATTCATTATCCAAATATTACAATGAGATCACCACTGTTGGATACATTTCGAATGCTGTTCAATTGATCCATTCTATCAATTGAAGCATTGGAGAGATTCAAAACTTTGTTTTCAAACTTTGTGTTTGTGTTTAAATTTAAAGGATACAGTTGACAAAAACAAAAATACATATTTATTGGTAAAGTTTAATACTTCGAGTGGTTTAAAAGAAATCCTGACCAAAATGTTTGAAGAACATCGATACAGTGCTGCTTTGTAAACACTGTAATAACACAATTGCATAACATGCAAATAAGCACTAAATGACTATGTGGGCTGTTCTTATTATTCTTTTCATTCTTATTCTTATGTTCTTATTTTACTCTGTACTTATTTAATCATGTGATAAGAATATAATAAAACCCAATAAATTTGTTCTAAGAGTCATTTTGTAGAGTAGTAATACAAATATGTATGAGAATTACACATTATATAGATGTATAGATCACAAATTACAGAAATTATATAGATGTAGTATATGTAAATATATACAAATGTATGTTTGTATTGGTTTACCACATAAATAAGTGTTTACGTTGGCTTGATGGCTCAGAATGCCTTACAGCAGTCTGTTAAATATTCATGATAGGAGCCACACAAACAGGCCACCACTGGCGATGCCACTGTGGTCTTTAGAGGAATGTCAATCCACAAACAAGACCTCCCAAAAAACTCAGCTCCAGGCTTCCAATGTTTGTCTCTCTCTCTCCTACTCTCTCTATTTCTCTCGGCCACAGATCCTAAGGCTGGCCCAGGCCAGGCTCCTTGGGAGCTGCTCCAGCCTGCCAAACCAACGCCAGCTTGCATTATTATCATATTTCATCAATTATGTAAACGATGTCCTGCTGAGCATGCTTGCAACAGAGCACCATCAGGTCCCGCCCCTAAACGCATGCAAATGAGGTTGCCTGCAGGCTCGAGCTGACCTCCGCCTCTCCACGGCTCCACTGCTTACCGCAATTCGCTCTTCTGCGTGTCAAGCAGCCGGAACCCCAGACCCGTAAATCCTCGAGCAGTGAGCCCCGTGAGGCAGCGGTGCCGTTGTTTCTATACCCACAAATGTTTTTAAGCAAGTTGTTGATCTTCCCACTTTTTTAAAAAAAATTACATTTCTTGACATGAACCTTATCCAGTAGTCAGTAAGTCAAGGCCGCTGCATAACCTCTGTACAAATTTTATAAGCTTGTTGAGTGTGTTTAACAAATATTTATTTTATATGAGGGAAGGTCTAGAATCATTGCTATATAGACCGCACAGGTCTCACATCATTTAACCGAAGTTGTGAGTTTTTAAATGAAAGATATTAATTTGCATTGATTGTCAGTCTTTTGCTCTGTTGCATGGTGCCCTTAAATTTCTACATTTTCTCCAAATTCACAATTTTCTTTGTGAATTTCAATCACCTTGAAGACAATAAGAATGCAATTATATTCCTGTTTTCCTGCCTTTTGCACAAATTGTCACCATTCCAGAATAAAAAAGTTTCTAATTGATAACTCTTATCATTTTGTGATACAGTTCTTTGTCTACAATCAGCAAACCTACTCAGTTTTCAATGGCAAAGTCAAGGACGCGCACTGGCCTCCAGGACTGAATGGAAACTCAATGAGATTGAGCTACACATATTTGAGCTTCATTAAGCAGAAACTATAGAGAACTGACAATCCTGAAAGGAAGAGAAGAGTCAGGAATTTCACTCAATGTAATCTCATATCTGCCTAATACATTCACTCCCTGCTGCCTTACTGATATATATCAACAACAGATGAGATGACCGATCCTGCTGAGGCAGTTTCCCCCAATAACTGAAGAAATGAATAAATGTATCATTTAGAATGTAAAAATCTCCCCTCTGAGGTTTATGTTTATGCAATGTGATTTGATCAATGTGTAGCCTATATGATGACCATTTACATTATTATTATTATTTTTTGAGGTTGGTATTTGTTTGAAAATATTTATTTCTTCAATTTATTTTATTAAGAAATCTTTCTGATGTAATAATGACTAATCTGGTCATGTAACATCACACATTTTAATACTGAGCAGACAGATGTCTGTTGTTTCAGAGTAAATGCAATGTAATATGTCAGTTTAGTATAAACTGTCACAGAGCACAAAGAAGAACAGGTTTAAATTTAGGTGCTGCTGGAACCAGATTGAGGCTAATTGCTTTCATAGTGAGAAGTGACCCCACTGACGTTTGATATTTGCACTGCAGTCACACTGAGTTGTCAGACGCAGACGGCTCTATCAGAGTGACAGTTATCTATGCAAAACAACATAGGTGATTTTCCTTCCTCTGTCACTCCGCTGTAATGCATGACAGACAGATACTCAGATATCAGTGTAACAGAGGAATAGAGATGCTACACCCAACTCTCTCAGCAGGGAAACTTCTCTGCCTGTTTGGTTACCTGAAATAGCTCCATATTTCCTGTTAACTTCTGTAAACACCGCCTGGCTGCTTCCAGTAAAGGTTCGAGTTAATTTAATATAGCCTATAGGATTAGCAGTAGCCTGTATTTTTAGTACACTTTCTGTGCAGATATAAATTGATTAAGATTATTGAATGTAGCAAGCTGTGAAATACAGTGTTATGGAACTCCAATCTAATATATGAACTTGATATTACTGTGAATCTGCAACAGCCCAAGTAAATTTCTTTTAAAATCGGTCTTTGCTTCCGAATTTTCGAACTGCCCTCCAGTGGAATAAACTGGAACTTCACTGAAAATCGGTCCGCTGTAAATGTCTGGCTACGACATTTCAAACAAGGTAGTTACAATTTCAGTAGTGTTAGGTTTGGGTTTTGGGTTACTATGAAATACTTGTAAATACTACTAAAATGTTTCAGTTGCATAATGTTTGCACATCTCATGCACTTGCGTGGCGCGTCACGTGTGCATGCAGTTAAAAGCAGTTCTATCTTTTGCCAAAAGATAATAAGAAAAGTTAAAAAGATAATAAGAAAACGGTTACTACTCTAGTGAAATAGTAGGTTTACTATTTCAAAGGTTTAATGAGGTGGTATGTCCTTTTCTATCTTTTGGCAATGGCACGTTGATGAATTCATTCTAAAAGTACACATATTGATTGCAGCTATAAACATCTTGTGCCAAAATTCTGAGATAGTACAATTAAGTTTCCCTATTGGAAATCAATGCTGGCTGGGCTTTGATGTACCCAGGGCTAATAGCAATGTTGAGACATCCTGGGTGCTGAATATGCTTGTGACAGTCATTTTGGCAGAACAATCCAAGCTCGCCCTCTCTATTCCTCTCTCTCTCTGTTGAAGGTAACTATGACTGTCAGTTTGGCTCTATCTCTAGCCTGTCGTCAGCTAGAGAACTTGCTGCCTTCCACTGACAGCCCTACCTGACTAACTGTGATCAATATAGAACAGCAGTGCTCTCTTCCATTACATCCCTTTGTGGAAAGACACAAAACAGACAGAAAGAAAGAGACAGAAAGAGAGAGAGATGATGGGAAGAACTAACCACAAGGATCATAACCTGTGAGCTGAGTTAGCTATTTGGAATAAGATGGAATAAGATCTTTATGTAGATTTGCTACCAGAATTGGCAGCTGGAGATGAGACTGGAGTTTGACATTATTTTGACTTCTGTCAGGCCCATGGGTTCTAGTAGGAGAAAATTCGGCCTGAAGGTCTGTGTGTCAAACTGACCAGTGATATTTTAGCTGCAGACGTTTGACATGTTAGCTGGTGTCTGTTTTGTTTTAGTGTACTAACTCACTTCATGAACAATAAGTAAGAACAGTGTAAAATCAGTAAGCAAGAACAAGAAGCAAGATTAGTGTATTCACATGTTTTGTGTCACATCAACGTCACCAAGACATCTTTTTAAAATTTGTAATATTTTAAAGTCATGCTGTTAAAAATGGCTTCTGTATTTACATTGCCTCTGGTTCCTACTCCGCATCTATTCATTCGAAGACACAAAGGGATGCAGTTTGGACCAGAGCACCACTCACGTCTTTTGATCCGGTCCTGGGAGCCTTGTGTGATTTCCTAGTGTGAGACAAGCCACCCCCCATGATCCCATTGGCTTTTACGTTGAAAAGAGCACAACAGGCATTGTTCAGAGGATGACTGTCCTTTGTCATTGTTCTCTTTGTCAAAAATCATTATGTAGAACTACAAACAGGTGCTCAGTAGCTTGCTAAGGTCACTGTCACATTCATAGGCTCGGAGCAGAATCAGGCAATCCCCCTGATGGCATGTTGAGTTTGAGGAAAATTAGGTGAATTTTGTTTGCTATATACCAGAATAACAGAAATCAAGATGAACTACACAAACAGATTTTTGTCACATTTAGTGTAATTTCAGATTACTGTATTTAGCCAATCTGACATTGTAGCACATCATATAAGAACATCTTTATAAACAAAAATGAAACTTTTCTGAAAGCCCTACACTTTTTAAATGAGGTTTTCCAGTACGACTATAAATATTTGAAACAGGTGACAAAGAACTGTCAAAACCTGGATTGAATTTCACCAGGGAGGGTGTCTTTTCTTATTTTCTTTCTCTTTTTTCTTTTAATAGTGCAATCAATATGGTGGAATGTTGAATTTAGTCCAAGTAATGTAAATACAGCCCAATGGGTCAATATGGCATGATGAGATTTTTTTCTGGCTCCCTGAGCAGAGAAACCCTCCTCACCAAAACACACACACACACTCATCATCTCCCAGACAATCTCAGCTGGCACTTGCCCTTGACATTTTTTGGTGGTGAAAGGCCAGTCTAGTTTCTGACAGACACTGCTCTTGCATTAGTCTGACATTCAACTAGTGGATATCAAGGCCTATCAAAATGTGCAGAGGAATTAGCACTGCATTATTTGCCTCATGCTGTTATAATGTAGTTAAAAAAAGTAAATGCTTTTTTATTTGTGAATCATATTTATGCTATTCTGAATGATGTGGTATATAAACCCGCCAGTCTGTATTTTATTCATACAAATGGAAATTAAATAATAGTGAAGGGACTGTGTCTTGTTAAGATCTTGGTTTGCATGTTTCTAATCTTTGAGTGTTGCTGTATTCACAGTGAACAGGCCATTGCTGACCGTGGATCTGATGTGTTCAAAGCAGCAACCTCTAACCAATGAACTTGCCCTTTTGAACAAATATACAATATGCCGTCGCTGTTCGATGTATGTATTTCACAAATTTAGTAACCCTAACCCTAAACCTAAATTTATCAACTTATGCTTACAGAATGTTTGTATTGCAATCAGGATATTTACAGAGGAAACAAAGGGAGATATTTACAAGCAGATCTCAGGCTTTGCTTACACTGGCTTGGTTTTCTGAGTTCTTGGTGCACTGGAGAACAATAGCAGTTTTTGCAGTTTTTATAACTCTTATCAGCACCAGGCAGGTCGAGCATCCCTAGTGACAGTACAGCCCATTAAGGTCCTAAAAACATTAGGGAAAACTACTCTTATCATTTTTTGTGTCCCTAGAGGCTGTAAATACTAGCAGAACAGGCACACAGGAGACAGGCCGTCATACAATTCTAATGCTTACACCTTCACTGTGTACCCTAATGTGATTCTAAACACAACTAAATGACATTTCTTCTCGCTGAGATAGTGTCGATGGCTCTATTAGAAGTTGATAATGGCGATATAAGTGCTGCCCGAGAGGATATGGAAGATTCCTATCTTAAGTGGCTCTTTTTCTTTCATGTCTCACTCCATCACTGTGAGGTTTCTGGGCTCACACTGGCAAACACTATCTGTAACCATGTGCTTAAGGTGATATGTGCCCAAAACAACCACATACTGTAGCCCAATGTGCGTTAACACAGCACAGTTAGGCGAATGGACATCTGATTTGATTTACATCTGATATGTCAAAGTAATCATGCAGTATAATATCGAAATTTAATACTATGGTATGCAGGGTCCATAACAGGTTGAGTCTTATTTTCAAGCCTTATCTTGGCCATTTAATGCATTTCCCATGTTTTTTATTGGGAAAAGAAGACATTCAATTTTTGGATTATTACTGTTATGCTTACTAACACGCTTACTAAATAGAGTTGTCAGTAGCTGGCATGGTTTTCTAAGAGATGCCTCAATAATATTGAGCTCCAGAATTCTGGCATAATACAAATTTTTGGCCCCCAAAATAGTGAAAGACAGACAGTAATAACACTGTCTGAACAACAGTGATGTTTTGCCTCTTAATGGGACTTTCCATTTGGAAGCATTTTTTTCCAAGCTATGCAACATTGACATGGAACTCTGGTTTAGAGCCTTTTATTTTTTAACAGCATAAGTCACAGCGTTTCTTAAACAGAACCATTCAATTATTTGCAGTAATAAATAGGCTCGACTGAACTGGCACTACATAGAGTTTTGCTCAGCATAACAATATACGCAGGCATGGGAATTTGCATGCTTCTGTGCTGAAGTTAAAAATATGGAAACGTCTTTGAGCTCACCTGCCAGACTTCTGCGGAAACACATTATTTGCAAATTGATAGCAGTGCTGAAAACAGTAAATTGGAAAACAGGAAGACGGCTGCTGGATCAAGCATTATTCCCTAAAGACATTAGTTGTGCTCAAAATAACTGTATGGTGCATTTGCAGATGAATAACGTTTACATAAACATAAACACTCCCATATCAATGATCATTCATTTATGACCTGAGCACTTTAAATGCATGTTACTCCACTTTTTTATTTGAAACACATGTACGAAACACATGTAGATCTTTCATGTATTCACTGATTCATTTACTCATTATGTAATCATCTGTTTGTTATGTATATTTTTTATTTATAGCTTTTGATTATTCATTCTTAATATATGCTTAAAACGTTGATACGTTGATGCTTTTCATTGCTTTAATGTTTAAAAAGCACATTTATCCGCTCATAATGGGTATTCAAAATGGATTTTGTGATGATTATTATAATAACAACTATAATTTTAATAATTTGATGACATATTCGAAATATATATAGAAATATTATAGATAATTATAAAATTATATAATCATAAATAATATAGAAATATTTATTTATAATGTTTAAAATTTGTATTGTACACATTGTATTATTGTATTATACATATTATATT